>JAWRVF010001203.1:0-94214 GCA_036785485.1 Physcomitrellopsis africana | reverse complement strand
CGCATGTGAATTGGATCCTTATCAACTTGCATCGCATTATTAACTTTGTCATACTCTATCTAAAATTGGCCCTCATCTTCAAATGTTGCTTCTGTGCCCATAATTTGCGATTCTCCATGATATTAAACTGGATACATTTCTAAAATAATCTTGTCACTATCCTTTCCAATAATTAAAGTTTCGTTCTTAATTTTGGCTTAGTATAGCAACGGCCGACCCAATAATATTGGATATGATAAAGTTGAACTTTGTGATTGAAAAACAATATAATCAATTTCATACGTAATTTTTGCAATTACGATATTAATATTGCGTAAGATACCCATTGATTTTATCCTACTATGATCTGCCATTCTCAATACCAATGTCGTGGGTACTAATTGTTTTAAATCCAACTCCTCCATTATATCGGCGTTCATTAAGTTCACACTAGAACCACCATCCACTTGAATTTCAGGAATGAAAATACCATCAATTGATACATTGATAGTTGGTGCTCGTGGATCGGGATTCAAACTGACCTCATGAATTTCTTTATTACAAACTCTATGTCGTATTAACAAGGAATTCAAAGTAGAATGACATTCTAGCGCAACTGCTAACAATTGCTTCATTATAATAGAAGGTTTAATTTCATCCAAATATTTCATAATATCATATGGTTTCATATTGGCAATGATTCCCAAGGCCCTTTTCTTTTTCATGGGTTTTAATTTGATCCCTTGAGATAATTTTCTTATGAAATTTGGAACTAGAACTGCTGGATGGACTTTGTCGTATTTCTTGTCCATGAGAGGATTTTTTAATAGATATGGTGGCTCTTGAAACTTAGAAGATATTGGTACCAATTTTGGTTGAACCAATATCTCGGGGCTAATGACATCCTCAAGTTGCACAGATGAATTGGATCCCCTGGTTGGTAATACCTTCGATATTGGTGTTAGATTTGAAATACCATTCAATGGATTATATTAGTCCGCTACAACTGGTACTTTCAATTTTTGAATTGGATCTTTCGCTTTTTGTTGGGCCCAAATAAGTACTACATGGACGCATTCCACCCGATTTATCAGAGAATCTTCTGGAACTCGATTATTGTCCTCCATCTTACTTTGCAGCTACATATGCTGATCTCGATTATTAACATTAAATGGAGCATTGCACTACTGGTAAGTATGTCTAGATTGCTTACAATTTCCACATACTAGAGCATAAACATCATTGGCTCAAAGATTGGGACATTCACTAACATAATATCTTAGCTGCTTACGTTGATTGCATCGAAGTGGTCTTTTTCCTCTTTCATCTGGAATATGGAGCATCTCGACTAGTATATACCGGCTAGGCTTGTTCCAAGTTTGATGGATAAAGGATCTCGGCAGACCAATTGGTATTATAGGATCTGAAATTGGATTCTGAATAGGTGGATATTGAGGTTGTCCTTGCTGATTTTGTACAAAGCCTTCAGAATTGGGATCACCTTCTTGGTTATACTCAAAATTTTGAAAATTATAGAAATTTCTATTTTGTTTAATAGGATGATTCCCGTTCCAGCCAAACCTAATTTTTATCTGAATTTGATTAACATCCCATGAAGTTGGTTGAATCATGGTCTGATTTCCTAACTGTTGTTGCCTTCTTAAATTTCAATAATTGGTGGTTACATGCTTACCTTCACAAAATGTACATTGCACAGTCATTTGAGGTGGTGAAGGGCACTTCGTTACTAAATGGCCTTGCCCCTTACAATTACTGCACCAAATATTGGGATGCATATTAGTCGGTTTATGTCTCTTTTCCTTATCCTTTGCCAGATTAATAGCCAACTTGTCCATCTTCTTTGTCAAAGTTAACAACAAAGTCTCATTTGGATCCTTTGATACTAATTCATTAGATAACTCTTTTGAAGATATTGGTTTTTGATATGGGATATATGGAGAATACGGAACTGCAGTTGTTGGTGGTACAACCTACAATGGAATCGCATTTACTATTCCTTGCGGATTGACACTAAGACTTGTGCTGTAGTCAATAGTTCTTGGATAACTATTCACTGTTTCATTCCAGGTTGGTATTTGATACCCTCCTTGAGATGGAATCATTGTGGCTCTTGTGATTAAGAATTGATCATAATGACATTCTTTCTATACCTTAGCTTGGTCATGTGAAGCAGCCGTAGTCACAAGTTGGGCCTTCTTTACAAACATCTTTAATTTTGATGGGTATAATCTGTTAACCAATATAGATATAACAAACAAATCCGGCATTTGGTTATTTGGCCATTTATAAAGGATATCTGCTACTCGGCCATAATATGACTACACTGCTTCTTCTAGTACCATTTTGCTATTTATTAATCTTTCTCTAAGATGTTCTTCAAATCCTATTGGTCAAAAATGAATCAAAATCATATTTTTCAATGCCTCCCAATTAAGAAATTGTCCCACGGATTGGCGATTATACTATTCAAATGCCGTGTCTTTTAAGGTCGCTGGCAGCCATCTTAACTAAAATATATCTTTAATTCTACCATTGTTGGCTACACATGTGGTCAGGAATTGAGACAAGTGTTGATCTGGGTCAGCTCTTGGCAAATCCCTAAAGGTAGGTAATGGGGCTACACTAGTTGTGCAATCACCCACCGCATCCATTTGTATCGCAATTGGTACTGCTGGACCCCCCGCCGCCATTGAAGGTGACAATGTTCTACTTACTTCCTTGTTAAAATAAATGTTGCCTCCTTCAATTGTCTTTTCCGGCCTCTGCAATTTGATATTATTATCTGCAAATAATTTTATCGATTGAAGTTGAGGTGAAAACGACGGATTTTGGAATATATTGAATTGGCCCTTATTGGCAAGCAATATATTCCCTACTGAAGAACTAGCCTTGCTAGAATTGGCTGTATCCACTATTGAGAAAGTACCCAATGGAGTATTCACTTCTTCTGTGCTCCATTTTCTTTCCGTTAATGGACTCAAGAGATACACTAGACTACTCGCGGAGTTACCCGCGAGTGCTTTTGGCAATTTTTTTAATGATATATATGTCTAAAATATTAAAGATCTTTCATGTTCTTGATATGCTCGGATGTGCCGACATGCATGCAACCATGGTTTAATCCAACTCTGTCGACGCTTCTTTTTTAGCTTCCGTTCTTGCTCGTCCCGCAATAAATTTCTTACTTGTGCTCTCTCTTGTCTTCCTTTCAACTGACGTATTTTTCTCAGAGCAATGTTTTCATTCTTATTAACTATAATCTTTCATCAACTATTATTGACATTGCTTTCCATTACTAATTTAACTATTCATTAGGCAGTTAATTCCTACCACTCAATATTATTGTCAATCTCCGGCAACGGCGCCAAAATGTTGTTCTCGTTTGTCTCACTTACTCTATCAATATTGCCTAGAGTTAATCTATAAAGGAAGATTTGAATACAGGGAAAGACTATCCGCATTGAGTTAACTGTTACGATCACACAATTAACCTTCCTCTGAACATTAGAGTCCAATGCACCCGTACACGTTTTTCTCTAAAATACTACCGTCCACTCTACTGGTTTTGCTATTCCGCAACTAAAGATAAACTTTGTGATACAATCCTCCACCAATACTCCTACTATAATCTTCTGCCTTCTTTCGAGCTCGTAACAATAATCGACAATGTTGCACCATTTCCATAGACTGCATACACCCGCTTTCTCTCTAATCATTGGAAATAATTTTTCACGCAGAACATCTCTCAAAAAAAATCGTTTCTCCAATATTCTCTACCGCTCAACTCTCACAATTAATATGGCATGACACTCTCATCCATAATCAAACTTCATTGATATATTCGGTCTTCAACCTCCAATTCTCCACAAAGAACTCACGCATCAAATAATTATAATTTCTTACTCATCTATATATATAATTTTTTTTGTTTTATTACTGTTCTTCATCATTGACATGTTATAATTCTTTGGAATAGAATCCGGATCCTCCACTACAGCCTAACAAAAGAAAAGAGAGAGGTAGCACCAAGCTTATCCCGACTCAAGACTATCACAGTCTGGTCCTGACTCCTGCATTGCGAATCAATGTATACTTATCCCAATCTGTATTAACTGCTACACAACCGATGATAACTACTTTTTCTAACTTCCTCATCCATTCTGCCTTCTAAACTAGTCATTCATCGACTTTCTGCCTATTCTTAATGCTACAAAGTATGTATTATAAATCCTAAAATTCCTACCCATTCTACAATAAGGTAGGAACCAAAACCAATAGCCATCTTAATTCACTAATTAAGTGGTTAAAATGAATCCTCTCTTTATAATATCTTCTAAAATAACCTCTAGCATCCACACATGTATTAACAATAAATAGAAAATATATAATATTTCCACACATTGCACGTAATTGCACTATGACATGCATCCCTTCTAAACTTGCACATCCTCCGGTATATGCCAAGTTTAATCATCTTCATCCTCCATGTCAATCTCTACCTCGTCTTCTGGTATTTTTTTTTTTTTTGATGGAGTTAAGAATTCTTCAAGAGCATTGGTATGAAACTTCTCATTCCTTCTTTTATATGCTTTAATTCTTTTGTCTGCTATTGAGATCTTCAATAAAATTCCATCCATCTCTCAAAATATATATGTTTCATTGTATTGTTTAGCTGTAACTATATATGACTCAATTTGTCTTCAAGCAAATTTCTTCCATATATTATATTAGTAGTCCAAGTATCATTAAAAATCCTTGTTCTATTATCTTCTACATTATTTGAAACTCTTAGTATCGATTTTTAGCTTTTTTCAATGGACCATTTTCTTCCATCAAAAAATCTTCTAGATATGATTTTTATTTGGAAGCCATGAATAATCAAAGCTAAAATCATATCTTCAAGCTCTCTAAGCTTCACCTTTGTCCAAAATAAATGATAATAGTCCACCTTCCCTTCTTTACCACACTCAAAGTTGTAGTTATTTGCATAGATAAGTACCTTTGTGTCCTTCTGAACCATCTTTTCATTTGTTAAGCCTTGCGCTCCTCTATATTCAAATTTACCTTGATTTTGGATATATGTTGTATCCATAATAATCCTTATATTACTCATATTCATTCCAGCAAACATTTGTAAAACCTCATTTTCCATTTTTTTATTGAAAAATTCTTCTATTTCTTTAACTTTCTCTACTTGAGTCTCACTAAAGTCAATTTCTTGCTCTTTTTTGTAGCCATTATTAATCATATGATCACATTTAAGAGCAAATACTTAGTCAATTTCTTTCCCTTCATTCATAGTTATCTGAGTATCCAATGCTTTCGCAATAATAGCTTCAGCTTTGGCATTGTTGGCATCATCCTTCTCCTTCACTTTGTCTTTCTCCCACCATTCCTTTGATATTGATATATCTCCAAGATGAGCAAAAGAAGGCACCTTTTCTAGCTTTTGTTCCTCTTGAGCTTTTTTGTTTCTTGGAGATCTCCTCTTGCTTGTAAGCTCAGCAACATCTTCCTCATAAATAGTTCTACCTCTTTTCTCTTCAACCATAGCATCATACAAATTATGATCATATTATTTTTTACATAAAAATACTTTAATGCTAATGATATCAACTGAATCATTTCATCCAGTTATTTTTTTGATAGCTTCAGTTTTTTTTTCTTTTCCTTAGCATTGTCTTTCTTTTCCTCCCATTTTTTCTTTAGAAGTGGCTCTTCTCCTAGATGATCAAAGACAGAGGACCTCCCAAGTCTTTGCCGTGTATGAGCAGCATGACCTTCTATCTTTTCACTTTTTTTCAGCTCTTGGGTTTTTCTCTTAGATACTGGCTCCTCTACATCATCACTCTCAGAGGTTTCTCCCTTCTTCTCTTCACCAAAGACATTGTAATCTTTACTATTGTCTTGAACTTGACCTAAAAAGACTTTGATGCTAGCTATTTCAATAGGGTCATTCCAATCAATGACATTTTGATTGGCTTAAGCCCCTCTACGCAAAGTTTCAACAGATGGAGCTTCTAAAGTCTTAATTATATGTTGCTCCACTCATATATGGAATGTCTCAGCACCTTGTCCATGTAAACAATTAGACCTTCCCATCTTCTCTTCCATAAGTTTTTTTATCCCTCCCTTGCCAAAGTTGGTACTTAAAGGCAAGTTAATAGATGCATCATGAATCTTAGCATTTTTGAAGACAATAATGCCTGCTTTAATAGCTTCATCACATGGTTTACAACTTCAAAGATTGTGACTGTCCTCTCCATCACAATAAATGCATCTCTTTACAAATGATCTTGTACCTTCAGATGATTGAGGATCTCATGACTTTTTCAATTTATTCATTTCCACCTTCAAATTCTTAATATCCTTTATAAGCTCATCTAAAGTTTTTTCATCAACTGTCTTGACCATCTTAGGAGATATTGTTGAAGAGGTTGGAGCAAATGATACCTTGGAAGCTTTTGTAGCAGGCTTTGGTACTACATCCATCTGAGTTGTCACATTTTTGGATTTCATTCTCTGTTGTTTTGCCACAAGAGCAACTGCTTCCTCCTCTCTCCTCCAATAATTTGTAAAACCTCCTTTGATGGTTCGATCACCTAAAAGCAGAAGGAATCTATCTTCCAAAGCATCATTTGCTACTTCTAAGAATAACTCAGCCTTCCTAGTATGAAAAAGATACCTTTTTGCTAAAAGTAATTGGTTGAATTTCCTCTCAAAATCTCACAGCAATTCATTTGGATCCATAGTATTACCAGGCTGTTGTTCAATCTAATCAATAAAATACCTCTTGGTCATTCTTTCTGAGTCTTCTTGAAAGTCCTCATCACGCAATTTTTCTTCAAATGTCATCCAAGTAGTTACATTTGCATCCCTTTGAATTTCTTCTACTTTCTCACAAATCTCAAGTACAACAGCTAGTATGAAAGTTTGTATCATTCGAGCCTCAGGTACCTATTGCACTTTCATCTCACAAACATAAACCTTTAAAAACTTGATGATGTCTTTTCTATCAAATCTTCCAATCTTATCAACAACACCCTTTAAAGCCTTGGTAGATCCATTGCCTCCAGCTTGAATTTTATATTGATCCATAAACATTGCCAAAGCTCCTAGAATGGTATTCATGTTTGATTGGACTCCAAAGGAAGCCCCTTCAATATCTTCCATTTTGCCTTAGCCAAAACTAGTAGCCCCAAAGCATCTCTCAGTGGAAGCACCAAATATGTCGGGTAGAGAGAATTTGCCTTGGAAAAATGTCGGGTTCCTAGGTGCTACTAGAACTAACAGAAAATATAAGAGGAAGCCATGTAAGTATCTTCTATACTTGTATAATATTTGTTCAAGCTTTCAAATTATACTTATATTATACTTGTACAGAACTTATAAAATAGTTTATAATACTTGATATAATACTTGTACAAATACTTGTATAAAATAGTATATAATCCTTGATATAATACTTATACAAATACTTGTATAAATATTATATATAATACTTATAGAATACTTATATAAATACTTGATATAAATACAAGTATATATATTTGTATAATAAGTATAAGCAAAGTATATATATACTCAAGTATACCTCAATATACAACCGCATATGAGGAATACAAGTTATACAACAAGCTGAAATTGAATAAATCACTAAAAATCCATCCAAAGTTCAAATTAAGCGTGCTTATAGCCTATGAAAAGCCAATTTTCTTAGTGCAATGTTCTCATTTTTATTAATCATAATCTTTTATTATATCTCTAAAATTGCTTTACATCTCCAATCTAATTATACATTTGGCTTCACTGTCAAATTAGTATTAATTTTTTTGAAGTGCTTCATACATCATGCAAAAATTATTCATTTGGCAATTAATTCCTAATACTCAAAATTATTATCAATCCCTAGTAGCGGCGCCAAAAATGTACTTTATTATTTTACTTATTCTACCAATATTGTCTAGAATAAACCTGCAAAAGGAGATTCAAACATGGAAAAAAATTGAACGCTTGAAATATACTGTTAGGATTACACAAATAACCACTTCTGAATATTTGAGTCCAACGTATATGCAAATGCTCTAAAGTAATACTATCCACTTCATCGATTCTGCTACTCCGCAATTAAGAATAAACTTTGTAATACAATCTTTCACAAATTTTTCTACTATAATTTGATGTCTTCTTCCAATCTCATAATAACAATTGGCAATGTTGTATTGCCTCAACAGACTGCATACAATCACTTTACATTCCAATTACTAGAAATAACTCTTGCTAAGAACGTTGTCGGGTTAGAGAGAATTTGCCTTAAGAAAGCGCTGGGCTTCTAGCTGTCACTAATTTCTCAATCAAGCTTTAAAAATGAGGAAAACTCAAAGTTTATATATATATATTTTTCCCTTTTGAGAAATTACATCAAATAAATAAGCCTCAAGTAACTAACAACATCCAAAGTATGATAAAATCCTCTAAAACCTTATATATCTTTATGTGGAAATTTTTCCGAACTTCAACATCTCATATCTCCTGATCCGACCGTCCAAACATGGTAAAATTTTACATGAAGTACTGATGGATTCTCATCAACCTCTACAACAATTTTTAACTGCAAATTCATTGCGGATCTTGAGATATCTTGAAAACCCTAACAGCCGCTTCAAACCCTTGTCTTTATACACCCGCATACAAATTTCTTCATATCTCACAAACTATAAGCTCAAATTCCATGAAATTTGTATGTATAGCTTTTTAACACAAAATGTCACATTCTCCAAGAAGTTTGAGCCAAAATTTCGTCTGAAAACTCAAGTTATGGCTCAAAGCATAACTATTAACAATATAGTGTGCTTACTACCTTGGAATTGGATGCGCTGTCTTCAACTCTTCATATTTCCTTTGTCTAAACTCAAAACTTAAGAATTCCTTCGTAATAGACGTAGATCTTGAAATCACCTTTCCAACCGCACCGTCCGATCTCCAAAAGCCTCCGTACAACTCCGCAAAATCCCAAAAGAGTGACAGTATGTATGAAATCCACTCTTTAACTTTGAACAAGTATAACTTCTTCATCCTAACTCCAAATCGCCTAAAATTTCCTCTCAAACTATACCCAAAACTCTAAACTTTACAACCCTACCTCTGAAATTGCAAATCCCCCTTTTTAAGTCGCCAAAAACCCCCTGTTAAGGTCGCGGGCAGCCTCCTCAAAGCCCATTGGGCATGGTATTCGACCAATAGGGATGAAGTTCCCTATTCCTTGCCTTCATCCGACCATGGCTTGATTTCATCCCTCCCAATTAGCCTCTTACTAGCTTAAATTTTCATCCTTAAGTCCCCACCTTCTCTCAAGGCTTCATACTAAACATTTAGATCTTATAATTTTTAAATACCATAACTAAAATAAGTAAAATAAAATAAAATAAAGTTTCTTCTATCAACCAATTTTAATTTAACTTACTAACCATTCTAACACACATCTAGATTCATAAACATATAATATATTTTAACTAATTTTTACATACTGTAAGTAATTACAATTCGACAACGTCTTTCAAAACAAATCAACTCCAATACTTCTTTTTACTGCTCAATTCTCATAGTTAATATGACGTAACATTCTCACTCACATTCAAACTACATCGATATGTTCCATCTTTGGCTACCAATTTGCTACGCCAATCTCAAACATCAATCAATTATAATTTCTTATTCATCTACATATATTGAATTTTTTGCTTTATTATTGTATTTCACAATTGATATGGTACAATCAATTGAAATATAATCCGGATTCTCCACTACAATCTAATACAAAAGAAATTGAAAGAGGGAAGAAGCACCAAGCTTATCCCAACTCTCGATTCTCATAATCGGGCCTTGATTTCTTCTTCCCTATTCTCTTTATACTAAAAATTAAGGTACCAACTGTCATCTCTCTCGCCTTAATCACTTTTCTAACTAACTTTCTTATATTACTGTCTATACCAGCCAATAATTAGATTAATCATTTAATTTATTAATTTTTAACCATTAATCTATCATCCAAAATTATCTATCTATTCTACAAAGATTGAAAAAAAATATATATTACTACAAAGAGTAACAAACTTAGTTGCTCACATAATGAACAGGATGAATAAGGTGAATTATTTAAAAATCAATGATTTCTAAATTAGCATGAAGGAAATATTGGAAGTTGAAGTCAATGCTTGCAATCTAAAGGTTATCAAAGATATGAAAATATAAAATAAGAGACTTGAATTCAAAAGAGATTTTAAGAAAAAATTGACAAGGATTTAAACTATTTAGATGAGTATACAAACAATACTAAAAAAGATGAGCTGGAACTCAAAGAAATATATTATCAAGACTGAAGAACTTTTCAACCTTGACTCCAATATATATCCTTATTTAAGAAGCTTTTTAAGTAGCTTCTATCAAATTAAGAAGCTTCTCGAGTAGCTTCTACCAACTTAAAGCTTCTCAAGTTTTTTCAACCAACTTAGAACTTCTTGAGCTTTTTCTACTAACTATAAAGCTTCTCAAGCTACTTTTACCAACTAAAAAACCTCTAAAATATTCTAAAAGGTTTTGTGAACTTCCAAAATATATCATCTCATTCTCTAGTGATGAATTTCAAGAGAAGCTCATACCTTTGGAAATCTTCTTACATACTTAGAAAGTTAAGAATATGCTATACCAATAAAGCTATATATTTTATTTTCCATTCTTAGATAGTAGGTTCTACTGGTTCTTAAAGAAATTATATATGGCCTTGAGCTAGTACTTCCATTGTTGAAACATCCCATCTAAGGATTTGATCTTCATTATCACATTGAAAATACCTTCCAAACAAGATTTTAAGCTTAAAAGAATTTACCTTTCTAAGCTCAAGCAATATCACTAAAGCTTGAGCATTAGAATCAAATCTTGCATGGTTGGGTGTTGCTCCTAATGGCTCCAACCATGGTCGTACTTGGCCCTGAAATGTTTTGTCCTTACTTTGCTCAATTGAAGATTGTGAAAATTACACTGGTTTTCTCAAAGCTTGTATAGTAACTGAATCTCCTAAATCTTATTCTGCTGAAATTCTCAGTACTTGAAGATTTGACATAGTAACTGACTTACTTCTATAATTCTATTCTATCTTGGAATAGATGATTACATATTGATGAAGACTTTGGTTTGACTATTCCTATCTTCTAAGTATTTTTTGAATCCATTCTTCACCAAGAAGTTATCATCAAATATGTTTAGATTTGTGGAAATAGACTTGATGAAACTTATATATCTTTTGAAGCACATTAGTGAGATTTTTAACTAATTTTTATGTGTGCTCATTGATATCATAGCCATGTTAATAAATAAGATATTTCAATTTGTCCCACTTTTACCAAAAATCAAACATCTTTTTTATCTTATATTCTTTATGATTTTTTATTTCATTATTAGATGATAATTATTATATTTTTATCAAAATGTACAACTCTTTATAAGATTCTAAAAGAAAGATATAGAAAATTGGATGTACCTTCATAAAAGATAGTAGTTTTAAACAATATGCTATTAAATCAATTTGCTTCTAGATAAAAAATGGTCCTAATCTCTAATAGTCCAACTTATTATATGGCTATTTGATCTTAATGTTCCATCAAAAAAACCATATTTTATCTCTAATATAAAAAGCAAGCAATTGATTCCTAAATTTATTTGCACATGTCTTGTAAGCATCTTGAGTTGCTTGCAACTGAAACTTCAAGGTTGTTTGATGTTATAATAGATGCTTTGTAAAGCCTTCAGCTATTGAATTATTGTTCTTAGCATATTCTATAGATTAAATTTTAAGTGATATTTATGGTTGAAATAAAATGATATTTACTGAATTAAAGCATGAATAATATTATTATATATAAATTTTATTAATAATAGATATAAGATCCAATTGTCTTATTGATAATTGATATTATATTATAAATACTACTCCAAAACTTAATTAATTTATTCTATTTGGTTGTCAATTTAAAAATGAAAAGTCAAAGAAATTTTAATATCGACCTTTAATATTTCAAAAAGGCATCTCTAAAACTTGGATACAAACTAGGATCCTTGATTGGATATGATATCATCCAATAGGCTATGATATCAATATATATTATGTAAAAAGAGCCTTGTTGTTTCTTCATTAGAAATAGTCTTCTTATAAGGAATAAAATGAGGCATCTTTGTGAGTTAATCAAGCACTACAAGAATGCTATTCAATGAACTAGATGGTAGTAGATCCATAATGAAATCCATTGAAATAAAAAACCATGACCATCTTGGAATAGATAAGGATTATAAGAGACCATAAGGGTGATGTCAAGGATTCTTAGATCTTGAACAAATGTCAAAAGAGAGTACAAAGTTCTTCATAGCCTTCCACATTTGAGACTTCAAAAAATCTTAGGAAATAAGTTCCACATTCTTGTTAAATTTAAAATGATGTGCAGTTGTAAAGTCATGGCAAGATTGAAGAATGCACAATCATGTTGGTCTTTTTGGGATATACAAATGTTCTTCAAAATATAAAAGATCTTCCTTAAGCTTGAACTTATCAGTATTTTTATTGATATTAAGGGCCAAAGTATCATTAGTGGTTGCAACACGCACTTCATTGAAGCAATTAAAATCAATAGGTGCCGATATAATAGTGGCGCAAAGACAAAATTATTTTGGCTTCAACAAAGTTGCATATTATTGATCAAATGCTACTTCTCCTACTTTTGATACAAGATATTTTCTTTTTGATAAAGCATCAAATAATTATTATTACTTTCTAAATAGATAAATGATAACAAAGTTAAATTAAGATAATAACATATTCTATTGAGCTTGACAATAATTAAGAACTTGAAGTGGCATAAAATATTCCAAGTTCTTGTGATCTATATATATAGCCATAGGATGCATTGCTCCTTCAGAAAAATGACTCTATTCTTGAAAAGAATCCACAATAGCAAGAAATTCTTTATTATAGATTTTATAATTAATTTTGGCAATAAAATTCTTTTGAAAATAAAATACAATAGGATCGAGTTTATCATCTATATCCATTTATGAAAGTACGGCCTTTAATATAAAATCCGAAGCATCAGTTTCTGTATAGAATGGTTTTATAAAATCTAGATGCATCAAAATTAGAGCTATGATAAATATTGTCTTGAAATCTTAAAATACATTCTTTGCTTAAGGTCTCTATTCCAACTTGTCTTTGCATGTCAATCAAGTAAAATGGGCAACAACTTAAGAATAATTTTTGATGAAGATCTAATAGAAATTGGAAAATCCAAAAAAATATTGTACGTCTTTTATAATCTTAAAAATAGCCCATTACATAACCACCTTCACTTTCTTGGAATCCATCATCAAATCTTCAATAGATATAATGTATTCTAAAAATTCCATCTTTAATTGATGAAATACATTATATCTATTGAAGATTTTTTTTATTTTGGCATATAAACTTGTATCTTGTAGCTTTTTTAATATTAAGTTTACATGCTCTTTATATTCTTCTAGATTTTTTGAGTAGATCAATATATTATTAAGATAAGTCACCATAAACTTGTTTACATGCTCTTGAAAGATATTATTTATTAAATACTGAAAGATAGCAGGTGTATTTGTTAATCTAAAGGACATGATATTATATTCAAAATGTTCATATCTTATCTAAAATAAAACCTTTTATTCATTTTTTTTCTTGATCTATACCAAGTTGTATACTCTACAAAGATCTATTTTAGTATAGATCTTGGCTTGGCCAAGTTATTCCAAAAGTCTTGAGATTAATGATAGTACATAACAATTCTTGACTATTATCTTATTTAATTTTTGATAATCAATGTACATACACAAGGAACCATAATTTTTCTTCACAAAGAGTATAGGTGCATGTGCTAGAGACTTTAAATGCATGATGAAGTTCTTTGCAAGGTTTTCATTAATATAATCCTTCAATGCCAAAATCTTATTTTGAAAAAGATTATAAATTGGACCAAAAGATGGTTATGTTTTTTCTTGAAGATCTATAGATCAATTATGTGGTTGGTACTTTGATAATATATTAGCATTTTTTTTTTGGAAAACATCTTAAAAATTTGTTATACTATTCTAGAATAATTATCAATGAGGTCATATCTTCTTTAGTTGGAGTTGTATAAATAATGAATGGTATACTTTCTTTGGCTGATCTTATAAAGGCCCTTGCTTCAACAAATAAAAGCTTACCAACTTGTGACTTTTTATGAAGTTTTTTTACAAAGATTTTTATTAATAAATAATATCTTTTGGAATTAAAAATTAATTATACTTTTTCAACTTAAAAAATCCAAAAATAGTAAGATTTGAAAAAGTTTTAATAATATTGAATATAATTTGACTGCTATGATCTTTAAATGTCACTTCTATAGACATTATTTCATAATTGACACTATTAAAGAATAAGAATCATCCATCTATTACTTTTATATGAATGGATTTGGATTTTTGTAATAGAAAAATTTTATGAAGCTTAGCAGATACATCATTTAAAAAATAAGCAAATACCCCTGAATCCAATAAGACAATCGTTTGAAGCTTCTAAGCACCAAAATACAAAAGAATTATAAAACAACAAGCAAGCTGAGTAAAAAGAGAGGAACCTAAATAGTCTTACAATGATGAATTGTCTAATTGCATAATCCCTACTGTGGCTAAACATCTTTGTTTTCTTGAATGATTGTACTCCTATTTTTGATGATATATTTTTTCAAACAATTGTGAGCCTTGTGACCTTCTTTGCTATAATATAAACATAAACCTTCTTCCATCTGGCACTTCTTTTCTTATAGACTATGAGATTTAAAACGTATTGTACCAAGCTGTATATCTTTTATTTTTGAATGTGAATTTAGATTAGCTAATGTAATAGGAGTATGTTGGATTACATATTGTCTTACTGAAGCCCATGAACATTGATCTTGATGATGTTAAAATAGTTGATTATCATATTTTATAGCTAAATTGATGGCTTCATTAAACGATTGTGGATCTGGAAGCAATAATAATAAATTCTTTATATTGTCCTTTAATTTTTAATAGAATTGATTCATCAAGGCTTCTTCATCCTAATTAATGTTACACATTAGTTATCTAAAATTGGATATATATAGATTGATATAGAGCTTGTTCTTTGTTACAATGCTCGGATCTTGATTGTTATTCAATGAGCCTTAATATATTATTTAAATACTTTCATGAAAGCTTTAAAGTTATTTAAAATTGGATATCTCTTTTCAAACAAGAGAACAAATTATAATAATGCTTATTCTATAAATAAAGTGCTAATCAATCTAATCCGTGATTCTTTTGTCAAATAAGTATCAGGTTGTAAAACCATTATCAATCAAATTTGATTAATAAATCCTCAAAACTTCAAACGTTGTCGTACTATAATTGCTTATAGTATGTAAAAATTAACTAAAATATATAATATGTTCATAAATTCTAATATATGTTAGAATGCTTAGAAAAGTAAATTAAAGAGAATTGATATAAGAAACTTTATTATAGATTTTTATTTAATTTGGTTATGGCATTTAAATTAAATAGGACCTAAATATTTAGTATAAAGCCTTGAGAGGCAATTGGGGTCCAAAGAAGAAGAATTAAACTACTAAGAGGCCTATGTGGAAGGATGAAGACAAATTGTGGATGGATAAAGATAAGGGGTGAAGTTCTTCATTCCTATTGGCCAATGGTCATGTCTAATAGGATTTGAGGAGGTTGCCTATAAGGAGAACAAGGATTTTGGCAAATTTAGAGAGGCCATTTGAAATTCAAAGACTAAGATTAGGAAGCTTGTTTTTTGTACTATAATTTTGATATAAGAATCAAGGGATTTGGAATTTTTATGAGGAAGGAATAGGTGCTTGAAATTAAGGTATACAAATTGTATCTACTATCACTCTTTTGAGGATTGGAAGAATTATACAAGAGCTTTTGGAGATTGAGAGATATGGTTGGAGAGTTGGTTTTAAGATCTATATCTAATGAGGAAGAATTATTATAATTAGAGTTCTAAAGAAGAAAATATTGGGAGTCAAAGATAGTAGATCGAATTCTAAGACAGTAAGTAGGCCGTTTTGTTTATAGTGATGGGATTTACCATATTTTGAGCTTCCAGACGAATTTTTGTCTAAAAATTTCTAATAAGGTGAATCTTTGTATTAAAAAGTTATACATCAAAGTTTAATAGCATTTGGACTTTTAGTTTGTGAGATATAAAGAATTTAATATAGAGATATTTGTAAACAAAGGTTTAAAGCTACTGCTAGGATTTTGGCGATATCTAAAGATCAATAATGAATCAATAGTTGAAATTTACAGTGATAGTTGTGAAAAATACATCAATATTTATTATAAATTTTGAATGAATTTGGACAATTAGATAAAAAGTTATGGATTATTGAAATTTGGAAAAAATTTCCATCCTATGGGAGAATGAGAGTTTTAAAATATTTGTTATATTTTGAATGTTTTGAGGAAATAATAGCCCTATGAAGGAGACTTTTATATAAATTTGGAGGTTTTATTTATATTTGGATCTTGATTGAGTAATTAGTGGCAGCTAGAAGCCTAGAGCTTTCTTGAGGCAAATTCTTTCTACTACAACAACGTGTACTATCATATTTCTTTAGAAGACTAGCTCGAGGCTCCTTACATTGTTAAATAAGTATATTTTCTTAGCATAGCATAAATAATAGTACATTTTCGAGCATAGAAGTTGGAAGAGGGTGTAGTTTAGATTGTGATATTCTAGATATTACATCATTATGAAGTTTTGCAATAATTCCTTCAATTTCCACAATCCTAACAAATAAAATAGTAAAAATGCTTACAATGGAATCTAATTTGGACTCAAAAGATTTGATTATATTATTATCTTAACCTCTAGCCATTCTAAGATTAAAAAAATAAATTTATAAGAAGTCAATATCAATTTAGAGGAGGATAGTTCGCAACCTCCAAAATGCTTTAAGATTTTTAAAGAGATGAATGATCTGCTATTGTGTAATAATATGACTATTAGATGAAAGAAAATAGGAATAATTATATTATAGAGAAGCTCAATTAAAAATATTTTAACAAATTATCTTTAAAATATAGATAATAGATAAGGATGTAATTAAAAAAAAAAAAAAAAATACTAACAATACTTTTTTATAGAAGAAGCTTCTATTTATTTTATATGGTCATGAATAAGATAAAATAAAGTCGATTAGAAAAATAAATAATATAAGCATCTTTATAAAAAAATTAAAAATAGATTTTAATAAAATTTACTTCAAAATTCCAAGGATTGATATCTAAAGGGGATTGGTTGTGAACCTAAATTCAAATCACACCTTGAGGCTTAAAATCACATGCCTACAATAGATAAAAAACTTTTTAGCAAATTGGAAAGTGGGATTTGAGAGCAAACTTCAGATAGTTTCTTTAAGTATTGATTTTTAGTGATTTGGATAGATATTGATTTTATAAAAGCTTTGCAAAGTCAAGGTTGATTTTGGTAACTTTGGATTTTATGAAATTAAAAAAAAATTATATTTTTTATGCATTTTATGAATTTGGTTATAGATCTATGGATCAAATTTTGTAGAATTGTGGTTGTAATTGTATTAAATGCATGTTATAAGTTTCAGATTAATCTAATAGTTCAATTAAAGATTATTGAAGTTCAAATAGGTATAGATTTTGGAAATTAGGTTTCAAAGAATAGTGAGGGTTTTTAAGATATTTAGCAATATACTTATTAGATTGAGATGAAAATTATTTGTATAGATGGTTGATTTAATTTTCTATCTCTTTGTAAATTATGGAAGCAATTGAATGGTATAAAAAAAAATTATTAATATTGAGAGATTAACTTTAAGATTGGAGAAAGAGGCCAGCCTACACCCAAAGAGAATTTTGGATTTATCTTCTATTTGGTGAGTTGGATCTTCTTCAAAATATTTGTGCATATTTTTAGTTTAGTTATTAAAAGATGTGTAAATTTTGAGTCAAAATCAATAGTTCAATTATTAGTTATTTAGATTTCAATCTGCTATAGAATTTATTAAGATTTGATTAAGATTGAATAATGATTTATTAAGGTTTTATTAAGATTTGATTAAGATTGAATTAGAATTTATTAAGGTTTTATTAAGATTTGATTAAGATTTTTTTTGATTCATTTAGGATTTATTTAAGATTTAAGATTTAGTTAGGATTTTATTAGGATTTATTTAGGATTTAAGATTTGATTAAGATTTGATTAAGATTTATTTTGGATTTAGGATTTGAATATAGTTTCATTAAGATTTATTTAAGCTTTAAGATTTGAATAGGATATTATTAGGATTTATTTAGAATTTAAGATTTGACTAGAATTTGATTAGGATTTGACTAGGATTTATTTAAGATTTTTTATAAAATTTGACTAAAATTTGACTAAAATTTGATTAAAATTTGATTAAGATTTGATTAAGATTCGATTAAGATTTGATTAGAATTTTTATTTTTAGTATTTAAAAAAAAATTCTATTTTAATATTTTTTGAATTTTTATATTAATATTTTTTAGAAATTATTTATTATTTCTTTATAACTTTCTTAGAAGTTTTTAAAGATTTTTTTGTGTTTCTTTTATGATTAATTAAAAATCTGATTAAAGTTTTTTAATACTAAAGCATACTTGCTAATCTTTAATTATAATTTATATATAATTTTATTAGAGATGTAAGAACTTATTGTTGCAATTTTTTTTTTATCTTCCTTAACTAAGTGCTTAATGCATTCTCAAATAAGACTTCATGTAATATAATACGGTTCTTTTACAATAGGGATAAAGCTCTAATATTGTGATATAAAAAATATCAATTTAAAATAGGATAATTTGTAATTTCTAAAGTATTAATATATCTTAATGAAAAAAGATAATCTACTCTCTAATAAGAAAGATCCAACTTTAATATTTAAGATGAAAGCTATTTTAACAAACTATTAAAGATACAAGAATATAAAACAAGAAATTTGAACCAGAAATAGGTTTCAAGAAGGAACCAAGAAAGACTTGAATTAGCTAGATGAATATACAAACAACACCAAGAAAGATGAGCTAGAACTTTAAGAGATGCATTGTTAAGATTGAAGAATTCTTCAACCTTGATTCTAATATATACTCTTGTCTAGAAAGCTTTTTGAGCGGCTTCTATCAAACTAAGAAGCTTCTTGAGTAATGTCTACCAACTTGGAAGCTTTTCAAGCTCTTTCTACTAACTTGAAAGCTTCTCAAGCTCCTTTTACTAACAACAAAGCTTCTTGAGTAGCTTCTACCAACTTGGAAGCTTCTTGAGTAGCTTCTACCAACTTGGAAGCTTCTTGAGCTCTTTTTACCAACTTGATAGCTTCTTGAGCTCTTTCTACTAACTACAAAGCTTTTTGAGTTACTTCCACAAACTTTTTAACCTTTAGAATGTTCTTGCAAATTCTATGAACTTCTAAAGTGTAAGTTCCTAACACAAAGCTATATACAAAAATTTTATGGCATTAAGATTTTGAATTTTAGAAATATAAAGAAAATAGTGCTCAAATGTCTATAAATTAGGATTTTAAGTATCTGCTAGGACTTTTGAGATATCAAATAACCAAAAGTAAATCTATAGTTGATTTTTCTTGTGATAAAATTTAAAGGTATAAGCTACACTTATGAAAAATTTGACAAAAATTGAATGGCTAGATCAAAAATTATTGAATACTAAAATTTAAGAAGAAATCAATCTTTTATAGATAAATAAGATATTAAAATATTTTATTATAATTTGAGTATTTTATGCAAACTAAAAGGATTTTTAAAAGCTAAGATTTTATAGAAGTGAAAAGATGGATATATAGAGCTATAATAAAATTTTGATATAAATCACTTATCAAAGTTTGGCTAATAAATTATAAATAAAATTTCTCTAATTAGATATTTAATATATTTTTAAATTAAAAAATATATTATATGATATAGTGTGGTTGGATTCTTTTATTTTACAAATCAAAAAAGGTCTTATATTATCATCTTATTCTTCTTATTATTTTATTATATTAATATGTTTAAATATCAAAAAATTCAAAATCCTTATTTTATTAGATTCAAAAGTTTATACTTACTTTATTGACTTAGAATTTTTTAAAATCTATGAAATTCATATAGTTGAAAAATCCAAGACTATTCATGTAGAGGTCATAAATGGTCAATTTTTATCTTTTAGAAGTATTATTTATAAAATTGATATATTAGAAGTAACATCAAAGAATTGTAGTAGTCAAGTTTTATTTAACATTATTAGATTTTTATCTAATCTCATTATTTTAAAACTTTCTTGATTTAAAAGATATAATCCCTATATATATTAGATATCTTGTTGCCATATGTTATGAAGTTTTATTTGAGAATGCACTAGATACTTGGTTGTGGAAGATAAATAGAAAACAACAACAAGTCCTAACACTTCTAATAGAATTATATAAATTTTTTAATCAAAGACTAATAAATATGCCCATTCATTGAAAATTCAATTAGATTTTTAATTAATTATAAAAGAACATTAAAAAAATCCTAAAAAAATTCTAAAGAAGTCATAAAGAAATAATAAAAAAATCTTAAAGAAATATTAATATAAACAAAAATAGATATTAAAATAAAAATCCTTTAAAATACTAAGAATAAAAATTTATAATCAAACTTTAATCAAATTTTAATCAAATCCTAATCAAATCATAATTAAATCCTAATCAAATTATAATCAAATCTTAATCAAATCTTAATCAAATCTTAACCAAATTCTAATCAAATTTTGGTCAAATCTTAATCAAATCCTAGTCAAATTCTAGTTAAATCTTAATAAAATCCTAATCAAATCTTAACAATTTTAATAAAATTTTAAACAAATTTTAATCAAATTTTAATCAAATTCTATTAAAATACTAATCAAATCCTAGTCAAATTTTAATCAAATTTTAATCAAATTCTATTCAAATCCTAATCAAATCCTAATAAAATTCTAAATGAATCCTAATCAAATCCTTACCAAACTCTAACAAATCCTAACAAACCCTACCAAATCCTATAGCAGATTGAAATTACAATGGCTAATAATTTAACTGTTGATCTTAATCCAAATTTTTCATATTTTTTTATAATTAAGTTGAAAACATATACAAAAAAGTTGAAGGAGATCCAACTTACCAAATAGAAGTTAAGCTTGAATTTCTACTCTAGTATAGGCTGCCTTCCTTCTCCAATCCTAATTTCAAACTTTCAATACAAATATCTTCTCTTTGCACTATTGAATTGCTCTCAAAATTCATATGTAAATAGAAAATTTAGTCTACTATCTATATAAATAATTTTCACTTCAATTCAACAGATAGATTGCTAAATATCTGAGAAATCCTAATTGACCCTCAAATCCCAACTTTCGAGACCTCAAGCCACTTGAACTTCAATAACTTACCAATTAAACTATTTGATCAAGCTTAAACTTATAATATATATTAATCATAATTAAAATCACAAATCTTTAAGTTTTCACTTGTAGATCTATAATCAAATTTATAGAATGCTCAAATTTATAAATTCCTCTTTATTTAACAAAATCCAAAGTCACCTAATACAACCTTAACTTTGCAAAGCTCTTACAAAGCTGATTCCTCTCGAATTCACTCAAAATCAATATTCAAACACACCCTCTTAAGTTTGCTTATTAATCTAACTCTTTGATTTGGAAAAAGAACCCTCAACCCATTATAAGTATATATTTTTGTATATTAGGATCTGATTTTAATCCAAGATCACAACTAGTCCTCTTTAGGTATCAACTTTAAGAATTTTGAGGTAAAATTTACTAAAACCTATTCTTAATTCTTTCCTAAAGATGCCTATATTATTTATTTTTTTAATCTATTTTATTTGGCTTATTTTTGGCTTTACAAAGTAAGTAGAAGCTTCATCAATAAAAAGGCAATATTAGCCTTTTTAACTTTTTTCTACTTTCTTATCTATTATCTATAATTCTAAGATAATTTGCTAAAATATTTTCATTTGAGCTCCTATATATTTTAATCATTTTTTTTTCTTTCACCTAATGGCCATATTACTATATGATATTATAAAATAGAATTTTTTATAATATCACAATTTATTATTACTAATTTTGATAGAAAATACTATATACCTTGTAGATCTAAAATCAAAAAATATTTGTTTATTGGAACTAAAGCTTTTATGACAACAATCAAGAAGGGCATTTCTTTTGTTGTTTACACAATTCCAACATCTAAAGTGGCAAGTACTATAAAAATCCGTCTAAAAGAATATAATAATTTTAAAGATATATTTGGAAAAAAAAAAATACCTTGCTAGAACATCGTCTATATGACTGTATTATTGATCTTCAAGATGGCATACAACTATCTTTTAGTCCTATTTATAACCTATTATAAAATAAACTTACAACATTGAGAGAGTATTAGGAATATACACTCTAGAGGTTTACAAAATCTTCCAGAACATTCTATAAGCTTCTTGAGTTAGTGAAAGTTAGTTGAGAAGATTCCTAATTGGTAAAAGTTATTTGAAAATTTTCTTAGTTAGTAGAAGGGACTCAAGAAGCTTTCCAATTGGTAGAAGCTACTCAAGAGGCTTCTTAGTTTGATGGAAGCCACTCAGAAAGTGTTCTAAATAAGAATATATAGGGATCGAGGCTAAAAAAAATTTCAATCTTAATAACACATCTCTTGGAGTTCTAACTCATCTTTTTTAGTATTGTTTGTATATTCATTTGATTAATTCAAGTTCTTGTTGGTTTCTTCTGAAAACCTTGTCTTAATTCAAATCTCTTTGTTTTATATTCTTGTATCCTTGACAGTTTGTTGAGACTAACCTCATCTTCAATTTTAGAGTTGGATCCTTCTTATTAGAGAGTGGATTATCTCTCTATTCAAAGGTATACCATCGCTTTAAAAGTTATAAAATACCTTCCTCTAAATTGATATTTTCTTCATCACAATATTGGAGCTTTGTCTCTCTTGTGAGAGAGTAGATTAATCCTCTCCTTGAAGGTCTTAAAGCATTTTAGAGGTTACAAATTACCTTCTTCTAAACTAATATTATCTTTCTGTAGATTCATTTCTTTTTTTTTCTTAGAATGATTGAAGGTCAAGACATTAATATAACCAAATCTTCCGAGTCCAAGTTAGACGCCATTATAAATGCTCTTACTATTTTATCTATTAGGACTGCAGAGATTGAAGGAATTATTACAAAACTTCGTAATGACGCAATATCTAGAGTGCCACAATCTAGACTCCATCCACCTCTAACTTCTGCACTTAAAGATGTAGTACTATCTATGCTATGCTAAAAAAATCCATCTATTTAACAATGTAAGGAGCTTTGAGTTAATCTTCCGGAGAAATATGATGGTATGCATTCAAAGTTCCAAGAGTTTATCAATCAAATTCAATTGATAACAATTCTACAATCTAATACATATCTAACAAAAGAATCATGGGTTGGATTGGTTGGCACCTTACTTATAGAGCAAGCATTATCATGGTTTGCTCTCTTTTTTTAAAAAAGATTATCAATTTTGAACAACTTTGAAGTTTTCATGGAAGCATTTATGAAGTATTTGGAAAGCATGATAAGACTCGTTGTGCAACAACTAAGATCCAAATATTACATCAAAGAATATGCTTTGTATCAATCTATATACCTAAATTTAGATAATTAGGAGACGACATCAATTGGGATGAAGAAGCTCTTACGAGCTAATTTTATTAGAAATTAAAAGATAATATAAAGGATTTGTTATTGTCACTTTTGAACCCGCAATTGCTCAATGAAGCCATTAGCCAAGCCGTAAAATATGATAACTAATTATTTCAATGTCGGCAAGATCAACGTTTATAGGCTTTAATAAGACAACATACAATTCAACATATCCTTGTTACATCAATAAGCATTTTGAATTTACATTCAAAAATAGAAGATATATAACTTAATATAGTATAATTTAAACCTCTTAATCTACAAAAAAAGAAGTGTTGGATGGAAGAAGGTCTACGCTTGTATTGTGGCAAGGAAGGCTACCAGGTTGGCAATTGCCTATAAAAACAAAATCAATATATTATCAAAAATCAAGAGTGCAATTATTTAGAAAAATGACAATGTTCAACCACAATAGGAATTGTGTGGCAGGACAATCTAAGATTACAAAATTATTTAGGTCCCTTTCTTTCTACTCAACATGCTTGTTGTTTTATAATCCTTTTGTATTTTGGCACTCAGAAGCTTCAAACAACCACATTGTTAGATTCACGGGCGTCTGTTTATTTCATAGATGAGGCATTCACTAAGCTTCATAAAATTCCTTGAATACAAAAATCCAAACCTATTCACGTAGAGGTAATAGATGGACAATCCTTATCCTTAGATAATATCATTTATGAAACCATGCCTATAGAAATGTTGTTCAAAGATCATAGAAGCCAAATTGTGTTCAACATTATTATGACTCCTTCAAATCTTGTTATTCTTGGACTATCTTGGTTGAAAAAGCATAATCCATCTATAGATTGGAGGTCAAGAAGAATAACATTTTCAATAGAGATCTCTGCAAAAAAAAATCATAAAAAGCCACAAATTGATAAATCTTTATTTATTAGAGCAAGGACTTTGATAAGATTGGGTGAAGAAGATATATTGTTTATTATTTATGAAACTCTAATTAAAAAAGATATGACTTCATTGGCAAGTATTTCAGAGTAATATAGCAAATTTTAAGATATTTTTCAAAAGAAAAATGTTGATATATTGCCAAAGCACCAGCTATACGATTGTGCTATAGATCTTCAAGAAGGAACGCAACCACCTTTGGACCCAATCTATAATCTTTTTCAAATTGAACTTTTGGTATTAAAAGATTATATTGATGAAAATCTTGCAAAGAACTTCATTAAGCATTCAAAGTCTCCAGCAGGTGCACTTATGTTTTTTGTAAAGAAGAATGGTTCTTTGCATATGTGTGTTGATTATTGGAAATTGAATAAAATAACGATAAAGAATTATTACCCACTATTATTAATTTTAGGAGTGTTGGATTAACTTAGCAAAACCAAGATCTATACTAAGATAGATCTTTATAGAGCATATAACTTAATATGGATTAAGGAGGGAGATAAATAGAAGATCATATTTTAGATAAGGTATGGATATTTTGAATATAATGTAATGTCTTTTGGACTAACAAATGCACCTGCTATTTTTCAACATTTAATGAATGGCATCTTTTGAAAGTATTTGAATAAGTTTGTAGTGATCTATCTTGGTGATATATTGATCTATTCAAAGTTAAGGTGTTGATTTTGGACCTACTGTCACTCTTTTGGATATAACTCACGTATATAGAGAGCAATCAAGGATCAGTGACTAGGATTAGAGAGAGCACTTTCACAGCTATACTTTTTATGAGCAGCTTGATGAAATTCAAGCTAGGATGAAGGAGATATTGGGAGTTGAAGTCAAACTTAAAGGCAGTAAATAACCTGTTTACATAGTGGTTATATTTTGAGCTATATTTTAGGCAAATTTAACATGCACTTATACTTTTCGTGAAGAAGAAGGATGGTTCTTTATGTATATACATTGTCATGATGTAACGTGACTTTTAGGTGAAAGAGTGTAGTCCAATTTATTCCCAAATAGAAGACCACATCATATGACAATGTACACTTATACTTTTCGTGAAGAAGAAGGATGGTTCTTTATATATATACGTTGTCATGATGTGACGTGACTATTAGATGAAAGAGTGTAGAAATAGTATATTATAGAATATCTTAGTTCAAAATATTGTAGCAAATTATCTTAGAAAAATAGATAGTAGAAAGGGAGTAAAACTAATGGATGTTAATGCTGTCTTTTTTACAAATGAGCTTCTATTTACTTTGTAGGGCCATAAGGCAAAACAAAATAGATTGAAAAATAAAATGATATAGACATATATAAGAGGAAGTTAAAAAGAGGTTTTAGAAAAATTTATCACAAAAATCTCAAAATAGATACCCGGAGAGGACCAGTTATGAGCTGGGGTCAGAATCTAACCCCAAGGCACAAAATTGCATGCCTACGGCAGGTTGAGAGGCGTTTTGTAGATAGAAAGGAGGGATTAGAGAGCAGACTAGAGGATCTTTTTTTAAGCATTAGTTGAAAGTAATTTGAGTTGGTAATGACTTTGTAATGGTTTTGCAAAGTCAGGATTGATTTTGGTGACTCTGTTTTTATAAAATATATTGGGGTTTACATTTTTGAGCATTTTGTGAGATTGGTTATAAATCTATAAGTGATATTTTGTAGAATAGTGCATACAATAGTGCTTGTAGGATGATATAAATTTGAAATTGATCTAATATTTTAATCAAAGATTATTGAAGTTTATATGGATTGGAGTCTCAAAAATTGGGAATTTATAATCAATTAGTTTTTCTAAGATTTCTAGCAATCTACTACTTGGATTAGAGTGAAATTTATGAGTATATGTAGAAGACTTAATTTCCTATATGTATGTGAAATTTAGAAGCAAATAAATAGTATAAAAAGGAGATATTGGTACTAGACAATCACTATTAAGGTAGGAGAAGGAGGTCGGCTGACACTTGATTGAAATTTTGGATTAAATTTCTTGCTGGTAAGTTTGATCCTCTTTAAATTTTATATACTTAGTGCTAACTTAGTTTTTAAGGAGTGTGTAAAATTTTAAGCAAGATCAACAGTTTAGTTAATAGTTATTGAGGTTCTAAAACTGCCTTAGAAATTGCTTAGGACTTGGTTAGGATTCGGTTAGGATTTAGGATTGGATTTAGTTAGGATTTGTTTTAAGATTTTTTAGGATTTGACTAGGATTGATTAGGATTTAGTTAAGGTTTGTTTTAGGATTTGTTAGGATTTGATTAGGATTGATTAAGATTTAATTTGGATTTGTTTTAGGATTTGTTAGGATTTGACCAGGATTGACTAGGATTCAATTAAGATTTGTTAGGATTTGACTAGAATTGACTAAGATATATTTAAGATTTGTTTTAGAATTTATTAGGATTTAATTAGGATTGACTAGGATTTAATTAGGATTTATTTTAAGATTTGTTAAGATTTGATTAGGATTGATTGGGATTTATTTAGAGTTTGTTTTAGAGTTTGTTTGGATTTGACCAAGATTGACTAGGGTTTAGTTAGGATTTGTTTTAGGATTTGTTTGGATTTGATCAAGATTGACTAGGATTTAATTAGGATTTATTTAGAATTTATAAGGATTTAACAAAGATTGACTAGGGTTTAATTAGGATTTATTTTAGGATTTGTTAGGATTTGACAAGGATCAACTAGGATTTTAGGATTTATTAGGATTTGACCAAGATTGATTAGGATTTTATTAGGATTTATTTTAGGATTTTTTTGGATTTGACTAGGATTGATTAGGATTTAATTAGGATTTGTTTTAGGATTTATTAGGATTTGGCCAAGATTGACTAGGGTTTTAGGATTCATTAGGATTTAATTAGGATTGATTAAGATTTAGTTAGGATTTATTTAGATTTGACTAAGATTGACTAGGGGATAATTTAGGTTTGATTAAAGATTATTTAGAGATTGATTAGAGAGGTTAGGACTAGTTATTATTGCATATTTCTTTTTTATCTTCCTCAGCCAGGTGCCCGGAGTATTCTCAAGCAAGACTGTATGACATATGACAACATTGATAATTGGAAATTAAATAAAATAATAGTGAAACATCATTACCGTTAATCTCAAGACTTTTGAAACAACTCGGCCAAAGAAAGATCTATACTAAGATAGATCTTTGTAGAGCATATAACCTGGTATAGATCAAGGAAGGAGATGAATGGAAGATCACATTTTGGACAAGGTATGGAAATTTTTGAATATAATGTCATGTGCTTTGGACTAATAAATACACCTGCTATCTTTCAACATTTAATGAATGACATCTTTTGAGAGTATTTAAATAAATTCATAGTGATCTATCTTGATAATATCTTGATACTCAAAAAATATGGAGGAACACGAGGGGCATGTCAAGTTGGTATTACAAAAGCTGTAAGATACAAGTTTATATGCCAAATTAGAAAAATGTGTATTTTATCAACTTAAGATGGAATTTTCGGAATACATCATATCTATTGAGGATTTGATGATGGATCCCAAGAAGATAGAGGCGATTATGTAATAGACCATTCTAAAGACTGTGAGTGATGTACAATGTCGTTAACTTCTATCAAATCTTTATCAAAGATTACTCTTAAGTTGTTGCCTCTTTTATTTGATTGACATGTAAGGACAAGTTAAAATAGGAACATCAAGCGGACAAGGTATTCCAAGACCTCAAAACAGTGTTTATTACAACTACAATATTGGTGCATCTAGACTTTGCAAAGGCATTTTATATGAAGGCTGATGTTTTGGATTTTGCACTAAGGGCTATACTTTCACAAATGGATATAAACGATAAATTCCATCCTATTGTATTTTATTCTCAAAAGTTCTCTACTACCAAAATTAATTATAAAATCCATGATTAAGAGCTTTTTGTTATTGTAAATTCTTTTCAAGAATGGCGTCATTTTTTTGAAAGAGCAATGCATCTTGAGACTGTATATACAAATTATAAGAACTTAGAATATTTTATATCAGCTTAGGTTCATAATCACCGCCAAGCTCAATGAAATATGTTACTATCTTGATTTAACTTTATTATCATTTATTGACATTGAAAGCAATAAGGATTGTTTGATGCTCTATTGATGAGATTATATTTTGTACCAAGGATAGAAGAGGCAATGTTTGATCAATATTATACAACTTTATTGAAATTGGAGCAATTTCTCCTCTGTGCCACTATTACATTGGTACCTATCAATTCTAGTTTTCTCAATGAGATGTGTGTTGCAACCACTAATGATATTTTGGCCTTTGATGTCAAGCGTCACTTGAAAAAAAATATTGTTAAGTTCAAATTTGAGGAAGACCTTCTATACTTTGAAGAACATTTATATATCTTGAAAGGACCAACATGACTATGTGTTCTTCAATCTCGCAATTACATTCCAACTGCGGGTCATATTGGATTTAACAAGACCTTAGAGCTTATTTCTTAAGATTTTTGATTACCTCAAATATAGAAGGCAATGAAAGACTTTGTACTCTCTTGCAACATCTATTCAAGGTCCAAAAATCCTTGATATCACCCTTATAGACTCTTATAATCTTTGCCTATTTTAAAAAAATCATGGTTGTTTATCTTGATAGATTTCATCATAAATCTATCGCCATCCAATTCATTGGATAGCATCTTTGTAGCGGTTAATCAACTTACAAAAAAAGCTCATTTTATTCCTTATAAAAGATTGCATCTAGTGAAAAAACGATAAGGCTTTGCTTTGACAATATATATTGATATCATAATATTATATTACGTGTTGTCCTGTTCAAGAATGTATCAGGCACCTAGCTGTAGAAGGTAAAGATGCAATTCACAAATATTCAAGAATCTTTAACAGGTTTTATCTTTATATGAAAAAAATGATTGAATATCAATATAAGAGTAGTTAAGTTAATACAAATTGCTTAAAAATACTCTTCTTGATAACTTCATCTACATATAAACTCCAATTGCCTTGTTACTTGTCACAATTAAGCAATTAGATTTCTCCTTACAAATTCTAATCCTATTCAAATCTTAATCCTAATCCTCTCAAATCCTATAGAAACAAGCTTAACGTCCTTGAAATGAACTTCAAGCTAACTATTTAATCTTAATTGTTGATCTCCAAATGACTCAACCTATTGTCCTTGATGGCCGTTTTTGTAGTTGAAGGTCTGATTTTGACTCTGTCCCACACATGGTTGATTCCTGGGTATCAATCCAACTTATTTTAAGGATTTTAAAGCTCGGTCCTATTCTCAACTTAATCCTAATATTAACTATATTAACTTTTTATCTCTCCTATCCTATTTATGCTAACTTATGGCTTTTTTAAAATCATAAAAGAGTTTCCACAATCTAAAAAAAAAATTTAATAACTAATTTTTATCTATTAGCTATTAAAGGAAGAAAATAATCTAAGAGGCTTTTATAAAGCTATTTTTAAGAATCTTAAATTCCTATTGAATCAAGATAATCAAGTATTAAATAGAAATTATTCTTATTCATGCTTTTTGCTATATAAACGTGTCAACATATGACATCCACCCCCTCTAAACTTGCGCATCCTTTGATATACACCAAATAAATTATATGTCATAGTTGGCATCACACCATCTCTTCATTTTCTGCACCAAGTTCTTCTTTATCATATTCATCATTTGTTTCAATACAATTGTCTTTTTCAGAGTCATTGATATTTTCAACATGATCCTCCACATTTATTTTTTCATCTCGTCTTTTAAAAACCTTCACTCGCTTTCTAGCAATAGGTATCTTCAACCTTATACTATCTAATTCCTTCAATGAATACATGGCATTGTTATGATTTGTTACCACTACATATGGTCCAAACTAATATTTTGAAAACATGTATAAAGTACTATGTTGGTTATCCAAACTGCTCTCATAAACAAATATCCAATCACCTTCTTTAATTGCTCTAGGCCTCAATCAATGTCGTTTATCAAACCAAGCCTTATTCTTTAGCCTTGCTTCTTATAATCATTTTAATGCTAATTCCACATCTTCTGATCTTTGTTCAAGTTGTTGAATTCTAATAGCCAATAACTCTTCTCTTCTTAATCCATCTTCTCAAGGTAGCATAATCCAAGTTGGTACATGTTCTTCAATTGGCATAATAGGTTTTTGACTTGTCATAAGTTCCACTGGCATATATTCCATCATTGAACTATATATTGTTCAATTAATCCATAATGCATAAGGTAGAAGTCAAGACCATTCTTTTATTCTTCTATTACAAACGTTAATCAAGGCTTTTACAATTGGAGGGCGTCTACATTCACTTTTTGCATTTCTCTTTGGATTATAAGCAATGGTCAATGATAATTTAATTTTGCATCTCTTAAAAAATTCACAAGCTTTATGAGCATCCAATTCTCTATAATCTATAGTGATCTTTCTCACAATGAAGATTGTAAAGTAGTGACAAATAACATGCTCAAGTAAAAATTTGATTTTTACTTGAAGATGTTATTTGCCGCCTCCATAAAAATCGGCATTCCAATATTTGATTTTGGCCGCCTGTATAAAAATCCTTTTTTTAATATGAACTTGTATGCTTTTTTTTTTTAATCTGTTTAAATTTTTCAATAGACCAATTAGTATACTTGGTTAATGTATTCAAATAATATCTAATATCCAATAACTCTCTCTTATAATTTTTTTCATGAAATGACATATCTTCCTTATTTAATTATGAAACTGAATAAAATTTTGTACCGACATCATCAATATTCTCAATCATCTCATCTTTTCCATCATATCTTGCTTGAGATAACATATCTGCTATCAGATTATCTTTTTTCATAATATATCTAAACTCCAAATTTAATGATTTAATATAAGCAATCCACTTCAATATTGTAATATCCGGTATTGTACAATTAATAATCATCTCAAGCAAAAGCAAACAATTTGTTTCAATTACCACCATTGCTCCAATTAAATAATCCTTTTCAGCTTTCATGGCTAAAACAACTCCCCATAATTCTCTTTTCACTTGTGAATATATATGTTAGCAAGTACTTAAAATCTTAGCTCTAAATCAAACTGCAAATTTGTATCCATTTAAATTATCTTGACCTACAATCTATCCAATAGCAATTGGACTAATATCCAATGTAAGAATCACAGATCTATTATACTTATAATCAACTTTTCTCAACACTAGACGTGATGTCAATAAATCCTTCAACCTCTATATTATTTTGACATGCCTTTCTTTCCATTTAAATTGATAACCTTTGCATATTAATTCATACAATGGATTTGTTATATGAGCATAGTGAGGAATCCAAATATGATAAAATACACATACATCTAAAAACCTTTGCACTTCTATTAAAGAATTGCAATCTTATTTTATTCTTCTAATTGCATCAACCTTAATTAGATCCAATTTTTTTCCATAAAATCTACACAAATATCCAACAATTATAACTTCTTGTATTTCAAATATAAATATTGCATCCAATAAGGTAAGATTAACTTCTTCAAGCTGAGTCAATATCTTTTCACAATCCTATATATGATCAAAAATATACTTGTGACATCCTTTTTTAATTAAAGTTTCATCCTTGGCTTCTTCTTTGTCATCTAGAAAAGACATAGTTTTTTCAAGAATAAAATCTCTTAAGACCTTATTCATTCCACTGTCGTGATGAGAATCTTAGCCCTAAAAAACACTAGGTCTTTTGTGCCTCTAGTTTCTCAAGTACCAGATGAGATTCATAAAGTTCATAAAATTGAAAAATTTACATAAAAACATACTTTATTAACCCTAATATATTCTGCCTTTAAAAATCTGCCCTCAATTTTGCTCATAAATCCTAGGATATTATATCAATTGAAGCAAAATTTTCACACAAAGTACTTAAGGAAGTAAGGAAGCAAATCCCATAAACCTTTTGATTATTGCTCATGTGGTTAGAGAGAGCCATGTTGTCAAAGTAATCCCTGTATGTTGCCTTTGATTCTGGACCCCCTTTCCTTCACACCTTCATTACTCCTCATTAACAAAGACCTAAGTACTAAAATTTGGTAGGCTTGTTGCTTGTTTTATGTTATAAACATCCTCTAATTTTTGCTCCAAAATTCCAAACCGGGTTACAATTTCACTCATAATTCTTTGCTTAGAGATCATATTGACTTGAGATTTTGACACAATGTAGTTAATTCTATAAGGAACAAAAATATAACAAATTTCGCCTCTAGAGTCCAAGTGGTTCCTAAGAGCAAAGGTCCGAAATTTAGTAACCCTCACTGCCCTAGTCTTAAACACGTGTAACTTTGATAACTCATATTTCTCTTGATATTTAATCAAAAGATAAGAAAATTATTTCTATATGTTTCTTATCTTGTCTACTATAAATCCATAAAAAAATTGCACTTAAAATCCTCTCCAAGCTCCTTCTACACACCAAAACATACACTGCCTATACACCTATGCACCTCTAAAAAAATTCTCCTCTTTCTTCTTCACGACCCCTCTTTGTCATCCCCGCTCGGTCTCCCTTCTTCTCTTGGTCAAAGAGACACCTCTGCCATGTCTTCCCACCTCTTTAATCTTTTATCTTGGATTAACGTGAAGAAATCTCACTTTTTGAGATAAATTTCTATTCTATCTTCTTACTACCATTTTTCTACCAATTTCTCTTTTAATTTTAGCCCACAATATTTAAGTTTAGATCTAAAATAGAAGAAAATAAAGATAAGGTAGATCTAAGATAAAATAAAAGAAAATCTAACAAATAGAAAGAAACAATTTAGATTAGATTAGAGATAAAAAAGAAAGAACTACACCCTATACTGCCAAGTCAAAGAAGCTTATGTGATTAAATTCTTAGCTACTTTGGAGCTGACATGGGTTTGAATCCACTTGACTTCACTGTAGAAATCCTTGGATTCATGATTTGGTATTGCTAGTAAAAATTTCAGCAATAAATTAGTAGTTTGGCCTACCTATCATCCCTGAGCTTGTGATAAATATTATAACCCCCAAGATAATGTGATTATAACGACAATCCATTCTCTTTTTCATCCCCTTCTCTTCTAATCTTAATCTTTTTATTTTAACACATTCTTTTATATCTTTCACACTATGTTTTAATTTACAACGCGACATTGCTCATCATATACGCAATTGAGTTAGTAGCACCTTGAGGAAGAGTATATATTTTAACTAATCTAAGTGGTGTTCTCATCATTGTTATGTCTCTACTTCTCATTACAAGTTGAAATTGGTCATAGTCTGAATATAAATCATCCATTGAATAGATTGTCCTTCTTGCAAATGCTTTAGCAAATTCATCTACTATTGGTCCAATTCTTGCATTTTTAATAGTCACTACATTTACTGGTTGCATATCTTGAATAAATTATAATGATCCATTTTTCTTGGACATCGTAAACCATCGACTAGAATAAGGTGCAAAAAATGGCTCTAAAATCTTTATCTTCATCTTTTCTTTCAATAATTCTATTAAATTTGGCAAATATGTCCTTGGTATTAGAATTGGCCTCAAATTCCAAGGTATATGCAATATAGTGAAAGTAACCATGGAAATTATAATATTTAGATCCACACACCCAATTTTATGAGATTCAAAGGCAAATGATTTACCTTGTTTTGCCAACATCTCTTTGAAATATTTAATTTTCTTTAACAACAATGAACCATCAAAATCAATCTTCAATTCCTCAAAAGTTTCATTTGTAAACTTATATCTAATATTCCTTTAATCTCTTAATCTTTTTTTTCTTGATATTTTTTTCATTTGTTCATTAGAATCTTTTGCAAAGGTTCGGCAATAGATTTCACCTCCTTATCTATTGTCTTATATTTTATTTCAACTATAATCTCTAGTACTTGAAAAGATTTAAGTACAAAATAAATCTCCTTTAAATGAATTTGTACAACGTTGTCGTAATACGTGCAATTTTGCTCGAGAATGCTCCGGGCACCTGGCTGTGGAAGACAAAAAAGAAATACACAACAACAAGATCCTAACAACTCTAATAGAATCCTAAACAACTTCTATTAAATCTTAATAATACTAATCAAACTTTGATCCAATCTTTACGTAATTAAAAAAGAAGAATAAATGAATCATACATTAATCATAATAGAAAATAATATATAAAATACTAAATTTAGAAAATACTAAAAATAGAATTTTAAAACACTAAGTCATATCTTATTTAAATCCTAGATCAAATCCTAGTCAAAACCTAAATCAAATCCTAAATCAAACCTTGGTCAAAACCTAAGTCAAATCCTAAGTCAAATCCTAGCCAAATCCTAGTCAAACCCTGGTCAAAACCTAAGTCAAATCCTAAGTCAAACCTTATTCAATCCCTGAGTCAAACCTTGGTCGAACCCTAGTCCAACCCTAGTCCAACCCTAAGTCAAACCCTAACTCAATCCCTGGTCAAAACCTAAATCAAACCCTAAGTCAAATCCTAAGTCAAACCCTGGTCAAACCTTGATCAAATCCTAGTCAAATCCTAAATCAAATCCTAAGACAATCTCTGGTCAAAACCTAAATCAAATCCTAAATCAAATCCTAGTCAAATCCTAAGCAAATCCTAAACCCTAAATCAAACCCTAATCAAATCTTAAACCAAATTCTAACCAATTCAAATCAACCCTAGGAAAAATTAGAACCTCAATATCTGCTGATTAGATCGTTGATCTTACTTAAAACTTTGTATACTTTTCAATCTCTTAGTCAACAACAAGCACAACAAATTTAACGGAATTCGAACTTACCAAATGGAAGAAAAATCCCAAAAACTTCTCGGGTGTTGGTTGGCCTCCTTCTCCAACCTTGATGCTGATCTTCTAGTGCTAATTTTTCCCTTTTTCACCATTCAATTAGTCTCAAATCACTCATGTATATAGGAAAACAAGTCTATTATCCACACAAACAAAAATTACTCCAATACAACTAGCAAATTGCTCAAGATCTCAAAAATCCTAACTAACCTTCAAAACTTAATTTCCGATACCTTGACCTACTTAAACCTCAATTACGTACAACTAAACCATTAGATTCAGCTCAAATTCATAGCACACATTAACAACAATGATATCCAAAAACCTACAAATTTCCAACTGTAGATCTATTACAAAACTTCTGAAATTGTCTAAAATATCAATCCTATTTTATTTCATAAAATCCCAAGTTGCCAAAAACAACCCTGACTTTGCAAAGCTATTACAAAGTCATTTTTTCTTCAAATCACTCAAAACCAACTCCTATACAAAATCCTTTAAGTCCACTTCCTAATTCCAATCTCCAATCTGCAAAAGCCTTTTGGATCCGCCGTAGGCATGCAGTTTTGTGCCTCGAGGTCTGATTTTGACCCCAGCTCATAACCGGTCTTTTTTGGGTATCTATTTCAAGATTTTTGTAGTAAGTTTTTTTGAAACCTCTTCTTAATTCTCTCTTATATATGCCTATATCATTTTATTTTCCAATCTACTTTGTTTTGCCTAACTTATGGCCCTACAAAGTAAATAGAAGCTTATTTATAAAAAGAGCAACATTAAAACCCATTAGTTTTACTCCCTTTTTACTATTATCTATTTTTTCTAAGATAATTTGCTACAATATTTTGAACTAAGATCTTCTATAATGTACTATTTTCACACTCTTTCACCTAGTAGTCGCGTTATATCATGACATCTACTTCCCCTAAATCTGTACATCCTCCGGTATGCGCCATCGGTTTTTTTCAATAGATCAATGTATGATGCTCTTCATCTTGGTCAAATTCTTGATCTTTAATTTGTTCCTCTTCTTTTGTTTCAATATCCCTCAGTAGTTTTTTTTCTTCATCAAAATGTATATATATTTCCTTTTGTCTGAATAACTTGACTCGCTTGCCTGCTATAGGTGTCTTCAATTGTGTCCCATCAAGTTCCCGTAATAAATATGTTCCATTGTCATAGACTTCTATCACAACATATGGTCCAAACCAACGCTTAGAAAATTTTCATAATGTACTATATTGGTTATCCAAACTATTATCATATACTAATATCCAATCACCTTCTTCTATCTTCTTAGGCTGTAGTCAATGCGTTTTATCAAACCTTTCTTTATTCCTTTTACTTGCTTCTTTCAACCTTCCTATTGCCACTTCAATGTCTTCAGGTCTTCTTTCCAATTGTTGAATGCGTAATGCTAAAAGATCCTCTCTGTTAAAATCATCCTTCCAAGGTAATATTCTCCATGTAGGTACTGTTTCTTCTATTGGCATAATTGGCTTTTGTCCATACATTAATTCCGAAGGCATATAACCGGTCACTGTGCTATGAGTTGTATGATCTGCCCATAATGCAAATGGTAATAGTTTTTACCATTGATGTACTTTGCCATTGCATGCTTTTACTAATGCCTTAACAATAAGTGGATGCCCACGCTCACGCTTCCCATTACCTTCTGGATTATATGCTATTGTCAAAAAAAGTTTGATATTCATTCTATCAAAGAATTCTTTTGCTTCTTTTGCATCCAATTCACCTCTATCTGCCGTGATTTTTCCAATACAACTATAGCGACAAATAATGTCTTCTAAAAGAAATCGACATACACTTTCAGTACTCTTTATTCTTAATGCTCGTCCTTCAACCATATTTGATAAATCTTCACGTGTGAGTACCAAATATTTTATTTGTCCAAGTCCCATAGGCATTGCCACTAAATCCACTACCTACTTATAATGTAGTACTAGAAGATAAGTTGGATGTAATTCATCTCGATGTCGAATGTTAGAATAGAATTGACAAATTTTACATGATCCTATAAAATCAACCACATCTTTATATATGCCTTTCCACCAATATTTTTCCTTCAATTTAATAAAAGTTGCCCATATTCCTCTATGCCTTGCTCACAAACTCTCATCAAACTCCTTGATAATCTTTTGTTGAGCTTTTAAATCACATATCACTCGTTGTGGTACTTCTCTTCTTCTCTTTGGATTCTTCCATAAATATCCATCACGTAAAAAATATCCATAGACTTTCTTATGAATTTTCTTAAATTTTTTATTTGTCCAATCTTCTTGTCCCTTTAAAGTACTTAGGTACTTTCTAATATCTTCCCATTCACCTTCATATGAGTCTCTTAAAAATAATTCCAATGGTACAGTCAAACATGTACCTTCTTCTTTTGATAATGCATTAGTATAAAAATTTACACCCACATCATCTTCCATATCAATCATGTCTTCTTCATCATAATACCTTACCCTGGATAACATATCTGCAACTAAATTATCCCTCCCTGTAATGTGTTTAAACTCTGGATTCAAAGATTTGATATATGCTATCTACCTTAACATAGCAATATCAAGAGTTGAACAACTTGTAATCATACCTAGTAAAGGCAAATAATCTATTTCTACAACTACCGATGTACCAATTAAATACTCCTTTTCATTTTTCATGGCAGTTACTACACCCCATAATTCTCTTTTAATTTGTGCATATGTTCTTTATTTAATATTCAAAACCTTTGCTCCAAACCATACTACATATCTATTCTCTTGTTCATCGTCTTGTCCAATTGCCCAACCTATTTCAATTGGACTCGTATCAACTATCAATATTACCAGTATTCTACATTCATAATTCACTTTCTTCAAAGTTGGAGGTAAAAAAAGAAATTCTTTCAATTTTTCCATAGCTTTTCTTTGTTCATCTTTCCATTGAAATCTTTTATTCTTCCTTAACAACTCATATAATGGATCTGCCACATGTGCAAAATGAGGTATCTATATATGATAGAAAATGCACGCTCCTAAAAATCTTCTCACTTCTGTAGTGCTTGCACATTCTTTCATCTTTTTAATAATATCAATCTTTTCAATACTCGGCTTATGTCCATATGATTCATACATGTGTCAAACAACTAGTATTTCATTTATCCCAAACATAGACTTTGTACCTGATAAGGTCAAGTGTACCTCTTCCAACCATGATAAAATCTTTTCACAATTATTAATATGATCTGCAACAAATCTTTTACAACCTTTGTGATCCAATGTCTCATCTTTTTCTTCTTCTGCACATCCTTTAATTGGAACATCATCTAAGTATGGCATAGTCTTTTTTGGTATAAATTCCCTCAATACTTTGTTCATTTCATTTATCATATGAACTACTGAATAAGTAGCCCCTTGAGGCAATGTACACATTCTTACCAATGGAGTCTTCATAGTAGTTAAATCTCTACTTTGTAATGCCAATTGAAATTGATCATATCCTGAGTAAAGATCACCTATCAAATAGATTATTCTTCTTGCAAATGCCTCTGCAAATTCATCCACAATTAGACTTGAACCCATATTTCTAATGGTTACTTTATTTACAGGTTGCATATCTTGTATAAATCTCATTGTTCTATTTTTCTTTGGTACCATTGTCATATTAGAAATTAAAACATAGTGTGAAAGATATAAAGGAATGTATTAAAATAAAAAGATTAAGATTAGAAGAAGAGAGGATGAAAAAGAGAAAGGGTTGTGGTTATAACCACATTACCTTGAAGGTTATAATATTTATCACAAGCTCAGGGATGATAGGTAGGCCAAACTACTAATTTCCTGCTAAAATTTCCACTAGCAGTACCAAGTCATGAAGCCAAGGAATTCTACAGTGAAGTCAAGTGGATTCGAACCCACGTCAACTCCAAAGTAGCTAAGAACTTAACCACACAAGCTTCTTTGACTTGGCAGTGAAGGATGTAGTTCTTTCTCTTTTATCTCTAATCTAATCTTAATTGTTTTTTCTACTTATTAGATTTTTTTTCTATTTTATCTTAGATCTACTTTACCTTTATTCTCTTCTATTTTAGATCTAAACTTAAATGTTGTGGGCTGAAATTAGAAGAGAAGTGGGTAGAAAAAAATGGTAGTAAGAAGGTAGAATAGAAATTTACCTCAAAAAGTGAGATTCCTTCAAATTAATCCAAAAGAAAGGATTGAAGAGGTGGAAAGACATGGCTGAGGTGTCTCTTTGACCAAGGGAAGAAGGAAGACCAGGCCGGGAGGACAAGAAGGGGGTCGTGAAGAAGAAGAGAAGGTTCTTTTTGGAGAGATAGGGTTTCCTTTTGATAGGCAGTAGACGTTTTTGTGTGTAGAAGAAGCTTAGAGAGGATTTTAAGTGAAATTTTTTGTGGATTTGTAGTAGACAAGATAAGGAACATATAGAAATAATTTTCATGTCTTTTGGTTAAGTATCAAGGGAGATATGAGTCGTCAAAGTTGCAGGTGTTTAAGACTAGGGCAGTGAGGTTTACTAAATTTCGGGCCTCGGCTCTTGAGAACCATTTGGACTTTAGAGGCAAATTTTGTTGGGGTTGTGTTCCTTATAGAGTTTGCTACTTTGAATCAAAATCTTAAGTCAATATGATCTTTGAGCAAAGAGTTATGAGTGAAATTGTAACCGGATGTAGGTGAAAAGAGAAATAGAGTGAAAGCAGAATTGGGGTTTGTATGGGCAGAGTGTGTGTGTGGGTTTTTTTTGGTATGAATGGAGTTAGGGGATGAATTTGAGTGTGAAAATTGATAGACGTGATCTAAGCAAGTTAAGAAAGAGATGAGAGTAAGTTTGATACTCATTTATCTTATGAAAAAAATGTTATGCTCTTTCAAAGTGATAGGGGTCTATCTCTAAGTCAGTGAAGTTTGGGGGAGCATATCTTTGTGATCAAAGTAGCATTTTGAGTAAAATTTATTGGAGTTTGTAGATATATGAGTCTATTAAGTTGTGTAAAAAACTGATTGCTATTGGAATTATGTTTAAAGAATTATGAGGAAATTTGTAGTCGGATCCAGAGTTGGTAGAAGACAGAATTAAAGGAGAAGGGTAGAGTCTATAACTCTATTTTCAAGAGGAGTTTTGGAGCAAAAATTGGAGGATGTTTACAACATAAAGCAAGCAACAAGCCTACCAAATTTCAATACTTGGGGTTTTGATAATGAGGAGCAATGAAGGTGTGAAGCAAAGGGGGTCCAGAATCAAAGGCAGCATGGAGGGGTTTCTTTGACAACATGGTTCTCTCCAACCACATGAGCTATAATCAAAAGGATTATGGGGTTTGCTTTCTTACTTCCTTAAGTACTTTGTGTTCAAATTTTGCTTCAATTGATGTGATATCCTAGGATTTATGGGCAAATTTGAAGGCGGGGTTTTAAAGGTAGAATATGGCAAGATTAATAAAGTATGTTTTTATGTAAAATCTTCAGTTTTATGAACTTTATGAATCTCTTCTTGCACTTAAGAAACGAGAGGCACAAAAGACCCAGTGTTTCTTAGGGCTAAGACTCTCACCACGACATTTGGTGCTTCCACTGAGAGAGCTCTAAGGCTTCAAGATTTTTAAGGCAAGATGGGGGATAATAGAACCAGTGGTAGTCAAGCTCAAGGAGGTAGTCAAAACTTTGCAGAAGAGTTCTTTAGGGCCATGCAAATGTTTATGGGACAACAAGTTACCAATGCAGCTGGACAGGGAGCTACAAAAGCTTTGAAAGCTGTTATTTCTAAGAATGAAAGATTCAATGGAAAGAACATTTCAAAGTTTTTAAGGAATTATACTTGTGAGATGGAAATCTATCAAATTTCAGAGGAAAAGATGATAGAGACATTTGACTTGGCAGTTGTATCAGAGATCAGAGATAAGGTGAAATATCTTCATCCCCTAACTCCATTCATACCAAAAAAACCCACACACACACTCTGCCCATACAAACCCCAATTCTGCTTTCACTCTATTTCTCTATTCACCTACATCCGGTTATAATTTCACTCATAACTCTTTGCTCAAAGATCATATTGACTTAAGATTTTGATTCAAAGTAGCAAACTCTATAAGGAACACAACCCCAACAAATTTTGCCTCTAAAGTCCAAATGGTTCTCAAGAGCCGAGGCCCGAAATTTAGTAAACCTCACTGCCCTAGTCTTAAACACCTGCAACTTTGACGACTCATATCTCCCTTGATACTTAACCAAAAGACATAAAAATTATTTCTATATGTTCCTTATCTTGTCTACTACAAATCCACAAAAAAGTGCACTTAAAAATCCTCTCTAAGCTTCTTCTACACACAAAAACGTCTACTACCTATCAAAAGGAAACCCTATCTCTCCAAAAAGAACCTCCTCTTCTTCTTCACGACCCCCTTCTTGTCCTCCCGGCCTGGTCTTCCTTCTTCCCTTGGTCAAAGAGACACCTCAGCCATGTCTTTCCACCTCTTCAATCCTTTTTTTTGGATTAATTTGAAGGAATCTCACTTTTTGAGGTAAATTTCTATTCTACCTTCTTACTACCATTTTTTCTTCCAACTTCTCTTCTAATTTCAGCCCACAACATTTAAGTTTAGATCTAAAATAGAAGAGAATAAAGTAAAGTAGATCTAAGATAAAATAGAAAAAAAATCTAATAAGTAGAAAAAACAATTAAGATTAGATTAGAGATAAAAGAGAAAGAACTACATCCTTCACTGCCAAGTCAAAGAAGCTTGTGTGGTTAAGTTCTTAGCTACTTTGGAGTTGACGTGGGTTTGAATCCACTTGACTTCACTGTAGAATTCCTTGGCTTCATGACTTGGTACTGCTAGTGGGAATTTCAGCAAGAAATTAGTAGTTTGGCCTACCTATCATCCCTGAGCTTGTGATAAATATTATAACCTTCAAGATAATGTGGTTATAACCACAACCCTTTCTCTTTTTCATCCTCTCTTCTTCTAATCTTAATCTTTTTATTTTAATACATTCCTTTATATCTTTCACACTATGTTTTAATTTACAACATGACACCGTAAACCATTGATTTGAGTAAGGCGCTATAGACGGTTCTAAAATCTCTATTTCAATCTTTTCATTGAGTAAGTTTATTAACTTAAATAAATGTGCTCTTGGTACTGGAATTGGTCGTAAATTCCATGGTTTATGAGGAACAGTAAAAATAACCATAGGTGCTACAATATTTGGATCAACATATCCAATTTCATGTGCTTCAAATGCAAAAGCCTTTCCATGTCGTGAAAGCATATTTCTAAAGCATTTTTCTTCATATTTTGTCAAAAATCCTTCACATCCAACCTTTAATCCATCTAATGTAGCATCCATAAATTTATGCCCTATCTTCTTAGGATCTCTCAAATTTGGTTGTATAGATGCTCCTCTCACCTTCTCTTTACAATCTAATGGTAGTGGCAAAGCCACTGGTTTAACCTTTTTTGCCACTGATTTATACTTAGTTTCAACACATACCTCTTGGCGACTTAAATTTTTCATAAAGTTTTGAATTTCATCATAAAATTCTTTAGAACATATATTAATAAATTTATTACTTCTTTGTAATCCATATTGTAATAAATAATTTAATTCTCCCATAGTATCCGCATAGTACCCGGTCTTTCTCCGGGTATCAATTCAACTATTTCTAAGGATTTTTAAGTTAAATCCTATCCTCAACTTAATCTTAGTATAAACCATAATAACTATTTTCCTTTTCTATCCTATTTTAATTAACTTATGGCTTTTCAAAATCAATAATAGAGTTTGTATAGCCTAGAAGAAACTTTAACAACTAGCTTTTATCTATTAGCTATTAAAACAAGAAAATAATCTAAGAGGCTTCCATAACCCTTTTATTAAATATCCTAAGTTCCTATTGAACTAAGATAATCAAGTATTAAATATAAATTACTCTTATCTATATCTTTCACTATGTAAATGTGCTGCAACACGTCATCCACCCCCTCTGAATCTGCGCATCTTCCGATATGCGCCAAATAAAGTATATGTCATAGTTGGCGTCATACCATCTCTTCATTTACTGCACCAAGTTCTTCTTCATCACCCATTTCAATATAATTGTCTTCTTCAAAGTCATTGATATCTTCAATATGATCTTCCACGTTTATTTCTCCATCTCGTCTGTTGAAAACTTTTACTCGCTTCCCGGCAATAGATATCTTCAACCTTGTACCATCCAATTCTTTCAATAAATATGTGGCATTTTCTTGAACTGTTACCACTACATAGGGTCCAAACCAACGTTTTGAAAATTTTCATAAGGTACTATGCTGGTTATCCAAACTATTGTCATAAACAAGTATTCAATCACCTTCTTCAATTGCTTTAGGCCTCAATTGATGTTGTTTATCAAACCGAGCCTTGTTCTTTAGCCTTGCCTTTTGTAACCGTTTTAATGCTAGTTCTACATCTTCTGATCTTTGTTCAAGCCATCGAATTCTAATAGCCAGTAACTCTTCTCTTGTTAGTCCATCTTTCCAAGGTAGTACACTCCAAGTTGGCACTTGTTCTTCAATTGGCATAATAGGTTTTTGACTTGTCATGAATTCCACTGGCATATATCTTGTCACCGAACTATGTGTTGTTCGATCAGCCTATAATGCATAAGGTAGAAGTCGAGGCCATTCTCTCACTCTTCCATTGCAAGCTTTAACCAAGGCTTTTATAATTGGTGGATGTCCACGTTCACTCTTTGCATTCCCTTTTGGATAATAAGCCGTGGTTAATGATAATTTAATTCCACATCTCTTGAAGATTTCACGAGCTTCATGTGTATTTAATTCTCCATGATCAGCGGTGATCTTTCCCACACATTCGTAGCGGCAAATAACATCCTCAAGTAAAAACCTGCAAATTCCTACTATAGACTTTGTCCTTAAACCCCTGCCTTCTACTTTGTTTGATAAATCCTCACAAGCCAAAATTAAATACCTCATTTGCCATAGTCCCATTGGCATAATAATCAAATCCACAACCCATTTAAAATGAATAGCCAAAGGATATGTTGGATGCAAACCATCTCGATGTCATATATTTGAATATATTTGACAAGCCACACAAGCTTCTATAAATAAAGTTACATCTCAATACATATTCTTCCACCAATATCGCTCCTTCAACTTAGCAAAAGTAGCCCAAATTTTTCTATGCCCTGCCCATAAACTATCATGAAATTCCTTGAGTAATTCTTGTTGATCTTCTTTGTGACCTACTACTCATTATGGCATACCAATGTTTGATTTCGGCCTCTTCCATAGAAATCTCCCTTGTAATATGAACTTGTATGCTTTCTTTCTGATCTGTTTAAATTTTTCAACTAACCAATTAGCATGCTTGGTTAACGTGCTCAAATAATATCCAATATCCAATAAATCTCCTTCATAATTTTCTTCATGAAATAACTTATTTTCCTTGTTCAATTGTGAAACTGAATAAAATTTAATATCTACATCATCAATATCTTCTATCATCTCATCTTCTCCATTATATCTTGCTTGAGATAATATATCTGCTACAGAATTGTCTTTTCCCACAATATGCTTAAACTCCGAATTTAATGACTTGATATAAGCAATCCATCTTAATATTGCAATGTCTGGAGTTGTGCAATTAGTAATCATTTGAAACAAAGGTGAACAATCTATTTCCACCACTATTGTTGTTCCAATTAAATAATCCCTTTTAGCTTTCATAGCTGAAACAACTCCCCATAATTCCCTTTTCACTTAAGAATATGCACATTGGCGTGCACTTAAAACCTTAGCTCCAAATCGAACTGCAAATCTATGTCCATTTGAATCATCTTGATCCACTGTTCATCCAATGGCAATTGGACTAATATCCACTATAAGAATCACTAGTCTATTGCACTTATGATCAATTTTTCTCAATACTGGAGGTGATGTCAATAATTCCTTCAATATTTGCATTGCTTTGATATATTTTTCTTCCCATTTAAAACAATAACCTTTGCGTAATAATTCATACAATGGATTTGCTATATGAGCATAGTGAGGAATCCAAATACGATAAAACATACATGCACCCAAAAACCTATGCACCTTTGTTAAAGAACTGCAATCTTCTTTTATTCTTCTAATTGCATCAACCTTGGCTGGATCTGGTTTTCTTCCATAAAATCCACATAAATGTCCAATAATTATAATTTCTTGTACTCCAAATATAGATTTTATACCTGATAATGTAAGATAAATTTCTTCAAGCCGAGTCAATATCTTTTCACAATCTTGTATATAAATGACAACATACTTGTGACACCACCTTTTATCTAAAGTTTCATCCTTGTCTTCTTCTTTGCACCCTTTAATAGGAATATCATCTAAAAAAGGCATAATCTTCTCAGGAATAAAATCCCTCAATACCTTATTCATCCCGCTTATCATATATGCAACTGAATTAGTGGCATCTTGAGGAAGAATACACATTTTAACCAATCCAAGTGGCGTTCTCATCGTTGTCATGTATCTACTTTCTTTTGCTAGTTGAAATTGGTGTAGAATGGGTAAGAATTTTAGGATTTACAATACATAGTTTATAAGATTAAGAATAGGCAGGAAGCCGTATTGAAGAAACACCATAAGCATAACACAAGTAAGTATGAGTACAAATCAGCAAGGTTGCACACAAAGAAAAGTGTGGAATGAAATGACTCTCTCTTCCAAACACCCGATACTTATAGGTGGTGGTTGCTGCCCTAATGGTCAACTTCCACTCTTTGACTTTGACTTACATGTCCCTTAGGATCCGTTGGCATCATGCGTACCTCGAGGGTATCCTATGCCATGCATTAATGACTCTTACACTTTGACTAAGATGCCCCTTGGGATCCGTTGGCATCTTGTATACCTCGAGGATATCCCATGCCATGCACTAATGACTCTTACCTATTCTTTGGATATTCCTTAGTAGATCCTTTATCCTCTTGACTTTGACTCTTGATCTTTGACTGCATCCTATATCCATAGGATGCCCTTTCTATATGCCAAAAATCAATCCTTTGAATATTAGCAACTTACTTAAGGTAATATATTCTACAAGATAATATATTCTACTTTTACTATTACTTATTTATCTCAATACTCCCACTTTGCTAATTGTCAAAGGCTTTCAAACCTAATACCTTTGTCAACATGACATGCCTATCCTTCACTAATGCCTTTGTCAACAAATCAGCAAGCATGTCTTCCGTAGTACAATACTTCATGTCTATCACTCCCATTTCAATCTTCTCTTGTATGAAGTGATATTGAATGTCAATGTGCTTGGTTCTTGAATGATGCTTTGGATTCGTTGCAAAAGCAAGGCATCCTTGATTGTCACACTTCATTGGAGTTGCTTCCAATTGCACAAGTCCAATGTCCTCCAAAACTTGTCTTAACCAAATTGCTTCCATTGCTCCATGGCTTGCTGCCATGTACTCCGCCTCCATTGTAGACCTTGCAATTGTTGGTTGTCTCCTACAATTCCATGAAATTGCTCCCACTCCAACAAAGAATACATATCCCGTTGTTGACCTTCTATCATTTGCATCTCCTGCCCAATCCGCATCACAATAACCATGCAAAGTAGTATTATCACCTCCAAGGCACAATTTGAAGTCTAATGTGCCTTTTAAGTACCTCATGATCCTCTTGATGATTGCCCAATGGATTGGTCCAGCCTTTGACATGTGTTGACTCACAACACTTACCGCATATGCAAGATCCATCCTTGTGCCAACCATTGCATACATGAGGGAACCTACTGCTGCCTTGTATGGAACACCTTGCATTTCACCTTCAACTTCAGCAAACTCCTCATCCGTAAGCTTCATCAATTTCAAATTTGCCTCCAATGGTGTTCCAATGGGTTTGCAATCTTCCATGTTGAATCGTTTCAACACTTCTTCAATGTACTTCCTTTGGCTCATTGTAATGGTCTTCTTAGCACGATCTCTTACAAATTCCACTCCTAAACAATAGTGAAGCTCTTCCAAATCACTCATCTCATACTCCTTTTCTAATTTAGCTTTTAACCAATCCATCATCTTTAAGGTATTAGTTAAGATGATTAAATCATCAACATAGAGGATTACAATCAATAAGAACTCTTTTGATTGCATCACATACATGGAATGATCAGCTTCACTCCTCACAAATCCTTCATTGACAAAGAATGTATCAATCCGTTGGTACCATGCTCTTGGTGATTATTTCAACCCATACAATGATTTGTTCAACTTACAAACAAGATGTTGCTTGCCTTTTTCAACAAATCCTTGAGGTTGATCCATGTAGATGTCTTCTTCCAATTCTCCATTCAAGAAAGCCGTCTTCACATCCATTTGATGAATCTCCAAGTCCATTGCTGCCCCAATTGCCACAATGGTTCTAATAGTGGTGAATTTGGCCACGGGAGCATATGTCTCATTGAAATCAACACCAGCAACTTGTGAGTATCCTTTAGCAACTAATCTTGCTTTATATCTCACAACATTACCCATTGCATCCCTCTTGGTTCTAAACACCCACTTACAACCAATTGAAGCCCGATTTGATGGAAGTTGAATCAATTCCCATGTTCCATTGTCCATGAGTGATTTGTACTCTTCTTCCATGGCCTTCTCCCACTTCATAGCATCCGTGGACTTCATTACATCACATAAAGTCAATGGATCAGCAAGGAGTGCAACATTAGCATGTTCTTCACTTACTTGAGGAAAGATGTGGTTTTTCCACCATTCACCAAGTGGTCTTCTTTCTCTCATAGGATATCTCCTTTCATTTGAAGAAGATTCACCTCCATGCATTCTTCCAACTCCCTTTTGTCTTAAGCCTTGTTTCTTCTCATTCAAAGGTTGGTACTCCTCATCATCATCATCATCTTTAATATCTTCATTTCTTTCATTGTTGGTCTTAACTATACTAGGGACCTTCTTCTCCACCTTCTTTGGCTCTTCATCTTCATCACCATCCTCAATGGCTTCATCTTCTTCTTTCTTTGCTGAATTTGAAGATGTGTCCACAAATCCACCATTACTCCCACTTGGACACATCTCCAAGTGCTCACAAGCACATTAGCCAAGAAAACACATCACATGTTTTTTTGCATCAAGTTTGGACCTCATACAATCTGGTACCTTTGCATAAGCAACACATCCAAAAGTCCTCATATGTGAAACACAAGGTTTCTTCCCACTCCAAGCTTCTTGTGGAGTCATTGATGTGAGTGCACTTGTAGGACATCTATTTCTTGTATACACTGCATTTACCACGGCTTCCGCCCAATATTCATGTCCAAGGTTTTGAGCATGAAGCATACTCCTTGCCATCTCCACAATGGTTTGATTTGCTCTTTCAGCAACTCCATTTTGTTGTGGAGTGTAAGGAGTGGAGGTTTGTCTTGCAATACCTTGAATCTTCAAATACTCATCAAAATGCTTTGACATGTATTCACCTCCATTGTCCGTGCGCAACACCTTGATCTTGCACTCACATTGTTTCTCCACAAGTGCTTTAAACTCCTTAAACCTTGACAAACACTCACTCTTGGTTTTAAGGATGAAGATCCACACCTTCCTTGAATAATCATCAATGAATGTGACAAAGTACCTTGCTCTTCCTATTGATGGCGTCCTCATAGGTCCACAAACATCCGAATGCACAATCTCCAACAACTTAGTTGCACGTGTTGCAACTCCACTTGGAAATGAAGCCCTTTGTTGCTTGCCTTGAATACAACCTTCACAAGCAAGTGTGGTAGCATTGTTGTAGCATTGACCAAGATCTAAACCACTTACCATGGATTGGAGCTCCTTCATGCTTTTGGCATTCAAATGACCAAGGCGTCGATGCCAAATGCCAAACTTATCTTGATCTTGTGGAAAATCAGCAAATGCCGCCACTTCAACTCCATTGACCTTTTTACAATTGATGAAGTAGAGGTTGCCATCTCTAAAGCCCTTTAAAACATCATCACCCTCCATTGTCTTCACAAAGCATCCATTCATATCAAATTGCACCTTACAACCACTTGAAACAAGTTTGCTCACCGAAAGAAGGTTCTTCTTCATCTTTGGCACATGTAGGACCTCTTTCAATCTGATCCTCTTGGTTTGGTTCTTCACAACAATCTCCACCACAATGGAGCCAATTCCAATAGCTTGTACCATGCCATTGTCTCCTAACCAAACCTTTGTTGCTGAAATTGCTTCATAAGTGTCAAATGAACACTTGTATGGAGTCATGTGCTTGGTAGCACCCGAATCAACAATCCACTTGGACATGGCAGCCATGGAAGTGCCTTTACTTGCCATGAATGCATAATCATCTCCTCCAACTTCATCACGAGCATTGTTTGCATTCTCTCTCTCTCCTTTCTTGGCCTTGTAGCAATTTCGTGCAAAGTGACCTGGTTTTCCACAAATGAAGCAAGTTTTTACATTGCTTCTTACATTATCACGTTGGTAGGAATAGCTACCTTTGCCTTGTCTTGAGAAGAGAGCCGAATCTTCACTATGATGCTCCTTTTCCTTCCTTTTGGTCACTTCATGTGCAAGTCTTGCCGTCACATAGTCCATGGTGAGTTCCTTGATCCTTATGGACTCCAATGCTACAATAAGGTAGTTGTAGGACTCGGGAAGGCTCATGAGCAAGGTCATGACAATATCACCATCTTCTAAAGGCTTGTCAACAATTGCTAGTTGGTTTGCAAGAGCCTTTACCTTATTGACATGAGCCATGAGGTCTTCACCTTCTTCCATCTTGCAAGTGAAGAATTTCCTTCTTGTAAAAAGGATGTTGGACAAGTTCTTGCTCTCATAAATGTTGCAAAGAGTCTTCCATGCTTCCGCTGGTCCTTTGCAAGAGATGATGTGAGAAAAGTTGGCTTCATCCAAATTGGTGGCAATCATGCCAAAAACCTTCTTTTCACGTCTTTTGAAGTCCTTGTGCTCCTTGATATCAGCGTCCATGCTTGGAGGGTCTTTACTTTCATCAACAATGTCCCAAAGGTCCAAAGACGCCAACAAAAGCTCCATTTTGACCTTCCAATGGTAGAAATTGTTGCCTCTAAACTTCTCAATCACTCTCAAACCTTCACCCTCACTAGAAGCCATGTCTAAGGAGTAGTGTATCAAAAATATCAAGAAAAGGAATCTTTATGTGTTAATAAACACCAAAACAATTTTGCACAAGCAAAATCTCAGAATGCCCTCTTGTGAACAAAAGAGTGGTTTTTCACTCAAAACACTCTCAACTCAACTTTTGAAGTTTCTAATCAGTATGAGCACTCTCATGAACCTCACAAGCAACTTCAATCTTTCTCTCAAATCACAATCTCATGAAAAATGAATGTTAGTCCAACTAACTTCAACAACTCAACAAAGACACTATCAAGGTCTTTCAATATGCTCTCCAACTCACTATTGAAGGAGTAGAGAACCCACAAAGGGATGTTAGATATGTATGATGTTAATATCAGCACCTCCTCATGCCAAATAAGAAGTTAAGATCATACAAACTCTAACATCAGCAACTACCATAAGATCTATTCCACACAAGAGCAACAACAAGAGAATGCCTAGAACTTACTTGAATAACACAACAAAGTGTGTGTGGGCCCATAACCTATTGAAGAAACACCATAAGCATAACACAAGTAAGTATGAGTACAAATCAACAAGGTTGCACACAAAGAGAAGTGTGGAATGAAATGACTCTCTCTTCCAAACACCCGATACTTATAGGTGGTGGTTGCTGCCCTAATGGTCAATTTCCACTCTTTGACTTTGACTTACATGTCCCTTAGGATCCGTTGGCATCTTACGTTGTCGTGTTGTAAATCAAAACATAGTGTAAAAAACATAAAAGAATGCATTAAAATAAAAAGATTAAGAATAGAAGAAAGGTTGATAGAAAATTAGTAGTAAGAAGATACAATGGAAATTTACCTTGAAAAGTGAAATTTCTTCAAGTTAGTAAAAAGAAAAAGGTTGAAGAAGTGGAAAAGACATGGGCTAAGAGGTCTTTTTGACCAAGAGGATAAAGAAGACCAGGAGGGAGATAACAAGGAGGGGTCGTGAAGAAGAAGGAAGAGGGTTTTTTTGGAGAGATAGGATTTCTTTTTGATAGGCAGTATACGTTTTTGTGTGTAGCAGAAGCTTAGAGAGGATTTTAGATGCGAGTTTTTGTGGGTTTGTAGTAGACAAGATAAGGAACTCATAGAAACAATTCTCATGTCTTTTCATTAAGTATCAAGGGAGATATGAGTCGTGAAAGTTGTAGGTGTTTAAGACTAGGGCAGTGAGGGTTATAAAATTTCGGGCCTTGGTTCTTGGAAACCACTTGGACTTTAGCAACAAAATTTGTTGGGTTTTTGTTTCTTATAGAGTTAACTACTTTGTGTCAAAATCTCAAGTCAATATGACCTCTGAGCAAAGAGTTATGAGTGAAATTGTAACCGGTTTGAATAAAAAGAGAAATAGAGTGAAGGTAGGGTTGAGGGTTTGTATGGGCAGTGCATGTGTGTGGGGTTTTTTTGGGTATAAAGAGATTTAGGAGACGAATTTGAGTGTGAAATTTGATAGACATGATCTATGTAAGTTAAGAAAGAGATGAGTGTAAGTTTGATACTCATTAGTCTTATAAATAAAATGTTATGCTCTTTCAAAGTGACAGAGGTCTATCTCCAAATCAGTGAAGTTTGAGGGAGCATATCTTTGTGATTAGAGTAGTATTTTGAGTAAAATTTGTTGGGATTTGTAGATATATGAGTCTATTAAGTTGTGTAAAAAACTGATTGCTATTGGAGTTATATTCGAGGAGTTATGAGGAAAATTGTGGTCGGATCCAGAGTTGTTAGAAGGCAAAATAAAGAAGAAGGATGGAACCTATAACTCAAGTTTGGAGAAGGCGCTTGGAGCAATTTTGAGAGGGTGTTTACAACATGAGATAAGCTATAAGCCTACCAAATTTCAGCACTTAGGTCTTCTTTAATGAAGAGCAATGAAGGTGTGAAGCAAAGGGGGTCTAGAATCAAAGGCAGCATGGAGGGATTACTTTGACAACATGGTTTTCTCTAACCACATGAGTTATAATCAAAAGGTTTATGGGGTTTGCTTCTTTACTCTCTTAAGTACCTTGTGTCTAAATTTTGTTTTAATTGATATGATATCCTAGGATTTATGAGAAAAATTGAGGGCGGGTTTCTAAAGGCAGAATATGTTAGGATTAATAAAAAGTATGTTTTTATATGAATTCTTCAATTTTATGAACTTTATGAATCTCATCTTGCACTTGAAAAACTAGAGGCAAAAAAAAGACCCAGTGTTTCTTAGGGCTAAGACTCTCACCACGACAGCGTACCTCGAGGGTATCCTATGCCATGCACTAATAACTCTTACACTTTGACTAAGATGCCCCTTGGGATCCGTTGGCATCTTGTGTACCTCGAGGGTATCCCATGCCATGTACTAATGACTCTTACCTATTCTTTGGATATTCTTTAGTAGATCCTTTATCCTCTTGACTTTGACTCTTGATCTTTGACCGCATCCTATATCCATAGGATGCCCTTTCTATATGCCAAAAGTCAATCCTTTGACCATTAGCAACTTACCTAAAGTAATATCTTCTACAAGATAATATATTTTACTTTTGCTATTACTTATTTATCTCAATAAGCCAATGAATGATCAATTTAGAAGGCAAAATGGATGAAGAAGTTAGAAAAAGTAATTATCATCGGTTGTGTAATAGTTAACACACATTGGAGTAAGTATGAATTGATTCGCAACGCAGGAGTCGGGGCCAGACTGTGATAGTCATGAGCCGGGGTAAGTTTGGTGCTACCTCTCTCTTTTCTTTTGTTAGGCTATAGTCGAGAATTCGGATTTTATTCCAAAGGATTATAACATGTCAATGATGAAGAACAATAATAAAACAGAAAGTTTTATATATGTGGATGAAGAAGAAATTATAATTGTTTGATGCGTGAGTTCTTTGTGGAGAATTGGAGGTTGAAGACCGGATATGTCAATGAAATTTGATCGTGGATGAGAGTGTTATACCGTATTAATTGTGAGAGTTGAGTGGTGGAGAATATTAAAGAAACGATTTGTTTTGAGAAACGTTCTGGGTGAGAAATTATTTCCAGTGATTGGAGAGAGAGCGGATGTATGCAGTCTATGGAAATGGTGCAACATTGCTGATTGTTGTTATGAGCTCAGAAGAAGATAAAAGATTACAGTAGGAGTATTGGTGGAAGATTGTGTCACAAAATTTATCGTTAGTTGCGGAATAGCAGAACCAATAGAGTGGACGGCAGTATTTTAGAAAAAAACAAGTACGGGTGCATTGGACTCTAATGTTCAGAGGATGGTTAATTGTATGACTTTAACAGCCTAACTCAATGCGGATAGTCTTTTCCTATGTTCGAATCTTCTTTTATAGATTAACTCTAGGCAGTATTGATAGAGTAAGTGAGACAAATGAGAACAACATTTTGGCGCCGCTGCCAGGGATTGACAATAGTATTGAGTATTAGGAATTAACTGCCAAATGAATAGTTAAATTAGTAATGGAAAGCAATGTCAATAATAGATGATAAAAGATTATGATTAATAGAAATGAGAATATTACTCTAAAAAAAATACGTCAGTTAAAAAGAAGACAAGAGAGAGCACAAGTAAGAAATTTGTTGCAGGACGAACAAGAACAGAAGCTAAAAAAGAATCATTGACAGAGTTGGATTAAACTATGGTTGCATGCCTGTCAGCACATCCGAGCATACCAAGAACATGAAAGATCTTTAATATTTTAGACATATATATTGTTAAAAAAATTGCCAAAAGCACTCGTGGGTAACTCCGCGAATAGCCCAGTGTATCTCTTGAGCCCATTAACGGAAAGAGAACGGAGCATAGAAGAATTGGATATTCCATTAGGTACTTTCCCAATAGTAGATACAACCGATTCTAGCAAGGCTAGTTCTTCAGTAGGGAATGTATTGCTTGCCAATAAGGGCCAATTCAGTGTATTCCAAAATCCATCATTTTTACTTCAACTTCAATCAATAAAATTATTTGCAGATAATAATACCAAATTGTGGAGGCCGGAAAAGACAATTGAGGGAGGCAGCATTTATTTTAATAAAGAAGTATGTAGAACATTGTCAACTTGAATGGTAGGGGGAGGTACAGCAGTACCAATTGTGATACAAATGGGTGTGATGGGTGATCGCACAACTAGCTTACCCTCATTACCTACCTTTAGGGGTTTGCCAAGAGCTGACCCAGATCAACACTTATCTCAATTCTTGACCGCATGTGTAGCCAACAATGGTAGAACTAAAGATATTTAGGTTAAGCTGGCTGCCAGCGACCTTGAAAGACACGGTGTTTGAATGGTGTAATCGCCAACTTGTGGGACAATTTCCTAATTGGGAGGCATTGAAAAATATATTTTTGACTCATTTTTGACCAATAGGATTTGAAGAATGTCTTAGAGAAAGATTAATAAATAGCAAAATGATACTGAAAGAAGCGATGCAGTCATTATATAGCCGAGTAGCAAATATCCTTTGTAAATGGCCAAATAATCAAATGTCGGAGTCGTTTGTTATGTCTATATTGGTTAACGGACTATACCCATCAGAATTGAAGATGTTTGTAAAGGAAGCCCAACTTGTGACTGTAGCTGCTTCACTTGACCAAACTAAGGTGTGGAAAGAATGTCATTATGATCAATTCTTAATCACAGGAGCCACAATGATTCCATCTCAAGGAAGGTATCAAATACCAACCTGGAATGAAACAGTGAATAGTTATCCAAGCACTATTGACTACAGCACAAGTCTTAGTGTCAATCCGCAAAAAATAGTGAATGATGTTCCATTACAGGCTATACCACCAACAACTGCAGTTCTATATTTTTCATACTCCTCATATCGAAAACCAATATCTTCAAAAGAGTTATCTAATGAATTAATATCAAGGGATCCAAATGAGACTTTGTTGTTAATTTTGACAAAGAAGATGGACGAGTTGGCTGTTAATCTGGCAAAGGATAAGGAAAAGAAGCATAAACCGACTAATATGCGCCCCAATATTTGGTGTAGTAATTGTAAGGGGCAAGGCCATTTAATAACGAAGTGCCCTTCACCACCCCAAATGACTGTGTAATGTATATTTTGTGGAGGTAAGCATGAAACCACCAATTGTTGAAATTTAAGAAGGCAACAACAGTTAGAAAATCAGACCATGATTCAACCAACTTCATGGGATGTTCATCAAGTTCAGATAAGAATTAAGTTTGATTGGAATAGGAATCGTCGTATTAAATAAAATAGAAATTTCTATAATTTTCAAAATTTTGAGTATAACCAAGAAGGTGATCCCAATTCTCAAGGCTTTGTGCAAAATCAGCAAAGACAACCCCAATATCCACCTGTTCAGAATCCAATTTCAGATCCTACAATACTAATTGGTCGACGGAGATCCTTTATCCATCAAACCTGGAATAAGCCTAGCCGATACATACCAGTCGAGATGCTCCATATTCTAGATGAAGGAGGAAGAAAACCACTTCGATGCTATCGATGTAGGCAGCTAGGACATTATGTTAGTCAATGTTCCAATCCTAGAGCCAGTGATGATTATGCTCTAGTATGTGGAAATTGTAAGCAACCTGGACATACTTACCAGCAATGTAATGCTCCGTTTAATGTTAATAACCGAGATCAGCGTATCCAGCTGCAAAGTAAGATGGAGGACAATAATCGAGTTCCAGAAGACTCTCTGATAAATCGGGTGGAATGCATTCATGTAGTACTTACTTGGGTCCAACAAAAACAGAAAGATCCAATTCAAAAATTGAAAGTACCAGTTGTAGCGGATCAATAAAAATCTATTTAATGGTATTCCAAATCTAACACCAGTATCGAAGGTGTTACCAACAAGGGGATCCAATTCGTCTGTGCAACTTGAGGATGTCCTTAGCCCCGAGATATTGGTTCAACCAAAATTAGTACCAATATCTTCCAAGTTTTAGGAGCCACCGTATCCATTAAAAAATCCTCTCATGGACAAGAAGTACAACAAAGTCCATCCAACAGTTCTAGTTCCAAATTCTATAAGAAAATTATCTCAAGGGATCAAATTAAAATCCATGAAAAAGAAAAGGGCCTTAGGAATCATTGCCAATATGAAACCATATGATATTATGAAATATTTGGATGAAATTAAACCTTCTATTATAATGAAGCAATTATTAGCAATTGTGCCAGAATATTATTCTACTTTGAATTCCTCGTTAATAGGACGTAGAATTTGTAATAAAAAAATTCATGAGGTTAGTTTGAATCCCGATCTGGGAGCACTAACTATTGATGTATCAATTGATGTTGTTCTCATTATTGGAATTCAAGTGGATGGTGGCTCTAGTGTGAACTTAATGAACGCCAATACAATGGAGGAGTTGGATTTAAAACAATTAGTACCCACGACATTGATATTGAAAATGGCAGATCATAGTATTAACCAATGGATATCTTATACAATATTAATATCGTAATTGCAAGAATTACGTATGAAATTGATTATATTATTTTTCAATCACAAAGTTCAACTTTATCATATCCAATATTATTAGGTCGGCCGTTGCTATATCAAGCCAAAGCTAGGAACGATTGGGGCCGTGGAATGTTAAATATTGGGGAGGTTAATGACAAGATTTTTTTACAAATGTATTCAATTTAATATCATGGGGAGTCTCAAATTATGGGCATAGAAGCAAAATTTGAAGATGAGGGCCAATTTGAGGCAGAGTATGACGAAGTTAATAATGCGATGCAAGTTGATAAGGATCCAATTTGCATGCAGAAGTAAGGCATATTACACCAATATGGAGGACCAGGGGAATTATTTTTATATCAGGAGGATGCAGCAAATTTCGACGATGTCATCACGGACTGGATGAATAATCACATGGTAAATGAAGTCGGTACATTGGAACTCGAATTGGATAAGTCCAATTTGCCGGATCATATGAAGGATTCAAAGCAGAAGGGGCAAATCAAACTGGGGATTAATGAGGAACCTGTATACCAATCCATTAACTTGGGTTCCAATGAAACATCCCAGATTATCAAAGTATACACCGGTATTACGGGTACAAAATTGAGAAATTGGAAAGAATTCTTTCTAAATCATAAATCTGCTTTTGTTTAGTCATATGCGAATTTAAAAGGTATTCTTGTCAAACTTTGTGAGCATCGAATTACCTTAGAGGAAGATGTTATACCGGTTTCTCAAAGACAACATTGTCTTAATCTAAAATATTCTCTCATAGTTAAAGAAGAAGTAGATAAACTTTTACACATGAGCTTCATATATCTAGTCCCGTATAGTGAATGGGTTTCACCAATTGTGATAGTGCCAAAGAAAAATGGAAAAATCCGTATCTGTCAAAACTTTTGTAAATTAAACGCGGCTACCAAGAAGGATTATTTTCCTTTATCTTTATGGATAGTATATTGGACGCAGTAGTTGGGCATGAATGTTATTCCTTTTTGGATGGATTTTTAAGTTATAATCAAATAAAAATTGCAGCAGAGGACCAATTGAAGACTACTTTTATTAGAGATTGGGGCACATTTGCTTATAAAGTGATGCTATTTGGGTTATGTAACGCCCCTGCCACATTTCAAAGGATAATGACGCAAGCCTTTCAAGACTATTTACGATTGTCGATAGAGATATTTTTAGATGATTTTTTCACATTCAATACGACAACGAATCGTTTGGAACGTCTTGGCAATTATTTGGACCAAAGCGATAAATATGGGATATCTTTGAACTTTGAGAAGTGTTAATTTGGCGTACGATCGGGAAAGCTTTTGGAACACATTGTTTTTGCAGCTGATATTGCTATTGATCTAGATAAAGTTACTTGTATATTGGCTTTACCAAAGCCAGAAACAGTGTCTGGTGTTCAAGGTTTTGTAGGCCATGTCAGCTATTATAGGCAATTCATTCACTTATTTACAGAAATATGTCAATCATTAACGAATCTCTTAAAAAAATTGCCATTGGATAGATCTAGTCCAATTTGGACTGAGGAATGTAAAGTTGCGTTTGAAGAATTAAAACAAAAATTGGTGTCAGTACCATTACTTGTTGCACTTTGTTGGACAAAATCTTTTCATGTTCATGTTGATGTCTCGAATGTTGCTATTAGATTTGTGTTAAGTCAGAAAGATGATAAGGATTTGGATCATCCCATCTATTATGCTAGTCGACAATTTGTTGCTGCGGAATGAAATTACACTACGACTGAATGGAAAGCCTTGAACATGATCTATTCTGTCCAAAAAATTTGGCATTATTTGTTTGGTTATCCATTTGTGTTTCATGTCGATCATGATACTCTCAAGTATATGATTAATTAATCTCAATTAAGTGGCTGCATTGTTCGATGGATGTTACTCCTTCAAGAATTTAATCTTACTATTAATGCTCGACTAGAAAAGATTCATGCCAATATAAGTCATTTATCTCGATTGTTTAGTATATTCAGTAACAAACCTATCAATGATGCATTTTCTGATGCGGAATTATTTGTCATCGATGTGATCACCCCAGAATATAGTGAATTGATCCAGTATCTGATATTTCAGATATTTCCACCTACATATAGTGAGAAACTTAAGAAATGCTTGATTTTGAAAAGTGCACCATATACGATGATTGGAGACGCCTTGTATAAGCAAGGGAGAGATGGAATTCTACGCCACTCTATTTTTCAAAGTGAAGTACGTACCATATTGGAAGGATGTCATTTGGATAATTGTAGAGGGCATTTTGTCGGTGACAGCACTGCCTGCAAAGCTTTAATGGCTAGATATTGGTGGCCAACAATGTTCTCAAATGTACACCAATATGTTGTCATACTGCATTTACGTGTAGTGTATAAAAATATTAAAAATCTTGTATCTATTGTTAATATATATGTGAGTGCTAGAGGTTATTTTAGAAGATATTATAAGGAGAGGATTTATTATAGCCACTTAGTTAGTGAATTAAGATGGCTATTTGTTTTGTTCCTACCTTATTTATATCCTAGAATAGACTCTTTTGTAATTAGAAGAAAAATAAAGGTTGTTTTACCTTTCTTGTTGACTTTTGAGGTAGAATGGACCTTGTGAGGGATAAGAAAGAAGAGCATGGGGTAAATAAGGCCCATCCAATAGGATTTGGCTGCCCATGTAGGCGTCTCATAGTCTAATATAGAAAGAAAGGGAGATATACTCCTCTTGCTAGACCGAGAGGAGAGGCAGTTTTGAGTGGTGAACTTTGGAGAGAGATAGCTCCGAGGAGATAGAAGCGTTTGTAATGAAAATTGGTGGGTGTATTCTTCAAGTTGTGAGGATTTTAGAACCTATTTACTTGCTTGTTTTGGAGTTGTGAGCAAACAATTATGCTTGTTTTAATAGAACAGGGTTTGCTGCCATCCGATGAAGAGGGGCAGAAACTTCGAGCTGCTACTGCAAGTTTGATTTCAAATCTTTCTTAGTGAAATTTACAAAGAATGTGGAAAATTGTGTTAGCTTTCTATCAAGACATCTCTTGTAGCATTTGGAGTTGGAGAGCAAAAGTTGTGAGCTTGAGAGTGGGAAAGGGTTTGCTGCCACCCGACGAAGAGGGGTAGATACTTTGTTCAACCACCCAAGTCGGACAGTCTCTTCAATCTTTTTGATATTTTAGCTGCTTATAGTAGATTGTGTAAGCTTTCCACAAAAACAAAATTCAATACATTTGGAGCTTTGATGAAAGTTTTATGAGCCGTGAAGTGTCAAAGAGGGCAAATTATTGCTAGGGTTTGAAGAGTAGAATCAACTAGCTACAAAATCTGGAGTTTGAGAGGCATGCATGTGAAATTTTAGAACAAGTTAGATGATGGAGTGAGCTTTCTAAAAAGCTATTGCATGTCCAATTTGGAGAAGGGAAGTGATCACAACAAAGACTAAAGTGAAGAGGAGCTTTGCTGCCTTTGCATTCGCTTGGAAATTTTAGTGCCTACTTCTTTTAGCCATAACTTTTAAACGGTAAGACATCTATTTGTGAAATTTTGATATGTTTTACAATGGATTTCTATAGGCTGTAAGCACGCTTGATTTGACTTTTGGATGAATTTTTAGTGATTTATTTAGTTTTAGCTTGTTGTATAACTTGTATTCCTCATATGCGGTTGTATTTTGAGGTATACTTGAATACATACACACTTTGCTTATACCTTTTATACAAGTATATATACTTGTATTTATATCAAGTATTTATACAAGTATTTTATAAGTATTATATATAATATTTATACAAGTATTATATATAATATTTGTACAAGTATTTGTATAAGTATTATACCAAGGATTATATAAGTATTATATAAGTATTTATACAAGTATTATTCAAGTATTTATATTTTATATTTATACAAGACTTGTACAAGTATAATACAAGTATAATTTGAAAGCTTGAACAAATATTGTGCAAGTATAGAAGATACTTGCACGGCTTCCTCTCATGTTCCCTGCTAGTTCTAGTAGCAGCTAGGAACCCGACGTTTTTCCAAGGCAAATTCTCTCTTTCCGACATATAATTGGTGTTTCCATTGAGAGCTGCTTTGGGGCTACTAGTTTTGGCTAAGGAAATATGGAGGATACTGGAGGGGCTTCCTTTGGAGCCCAATCAAACATGGACACCATTCTAGGAGCTTTGGCAATATTTATGGATCAATATAAAACTCAAGCTGGAGGTAATGGAGCTACCAAGGCTTTGAAGGGTGTTGTTGATAAGATTGGAAGATTTGATGGAAGGACATCACCAGATTTTTGAAGGTTTATGTTTGTGAGATGGAGGTGCAACAGGTACCTGAGGCTCGAATGATACAAACTTTCACATTAGCTGTTGTGCCTGAGATTCGTGAGAAAGTGGAAGAAATTCGAAGGGATGCAAATGTTACTACTTGGATGACATTTGAAGAGAGATTGCGTGATGAGTATTTTGAAGAAGACTCAGAGAGGATGACCAAGAGGTCTTTTATTGATTGGATTGAACAGCGGCTTGGAAATACTATGGGTCCAAATGAATTACTGCGAGATTTTGAGAAGAAATACAACCAATTGCCTTTAGCAGAAAGGCGTCTTTTTGATACTAGGAAGGCTGAGTTGTTCTTGCAAGCAGCAGATGATGCTTTGGAAGATAGACTCTTTTTTCTTTTAGGTGATCGAACCACTGAAGGAGGTTTTACAAATGATTGGAGGAGAGTGGAGGAAGCAGTCGCTCTTGTGGCAAAGCAACGGAGAATGAAATCCAGAAGTGTGACAACTCAGATGGATGTAATACCGAAGCCTGCTACAAAAGCTTCCAAGGTATCATTTGCTCCAACCTCTTCAACAACATCTCTTAAGATGGTCAAGACAGTTGAAGAAAAAACTTTAGATGAGCTTATAAAGGGTATTAGGATTTTAAAGGTGGAAATGAGTGAATTGAAAAAGTCCCGAGACCCTCAATCATCTGAAGGTGCAAGATCATTTGTGAGGAGATGTGTTTATTGTGATGGAGAGGACAGTCACAATCTTTGAAGTTGCAAATCATGTGATGAAGCTATTAAAGCAGGCATTATTGTCTTCAAAGATGGTAAGATTCATGATGCATCTACTAACTTGCCTTTGAGTACCAACTTTGGCAAGGGAGGGATGAAAAAGCTTATGGAAGAGAAGATGGGAAGGTCTAATTGTTTACATCGACAAGGTGCTGAGACATTCCATATAGGAGTGGAGCAACAAAAAATTAAGACTTCAGAAGCTCCATCTATTGAAATTTTGCACAGAGGGGCTCAAGCCATTTGAAATGTCACTGGTTGGAATGACCTTGTTGAAACAGCTAGCATCAAAGTTTTTTTAGGTCAAGTTCAAGACAAAACTAAAGACTATGATGTCTTTGTTGAAGAGAAGAGAGGGCAAACCTCTGAGAATGATGATACAGAGGAGCCAATATCTAAGAGAAAAATCCAGGAGCTCAAAAAAGGTGAAAAGGTAGAAGGTCCTGCTGCTCATACACGGCAAAGACCTGGGAGGTCCTCTGTCTTTGATCATCCAGGAGAAGGGCCACTTCTAAAGGAAAAATGGGAAGAGAGGACAGACAATGCCAAAGAAAAGGAAAAGGAAGCTGATTCTAAAGGAAAAGGTAAGGGACCTGCCTATAAGCTTCAATCTGACATTGAATCTTCCATTGACATGAAAGGGGTGTTGGAAGAAAGAATCTTGGATGCCAAGATTGAATTTACATTGAGAGAGGCTCTTGGCATTGTTAAAAAAGATTTTCATGAATTGATCATTGATGTCATTAAGAGGAAGAGACAGATGACAGTTGAAATAGTCATGATGAAGGCTCTGGACACGCATATGACAAAAGATGAGGAATTTGAAATTGGACAAGTATTTGCTTTGATGTGTGATCCAATAACTATAGAAGAGAAGGCTAATAATGGTCAAATGGTTAAAGAACAAAATGACTATTTGACTAATGAGGAGGAAGATATGATCTTACAAATGTTTGCACAAACCTGTGTGGTCAGCAACAAGAGTAATATGACCAAAGATAATGGTTTTGTGGAATATGAGAAGATGGTGGAAAATAACAAAGAGGAGGTGAGAAGCTATGACATAAAGGTCCAGGCCTTGCAAACTCAAGAAGAGAAAGAAGAAGCAGTGGATGGATTAATATCTGTGGCAGCACATGAGAGAAATACTGAGATAGAAGTGAGGACCTTTGATTGTGCAATTGTGCATGGGATTGATAGAGAAGACAAGGAAGGAATGGATTATATTCAACCATTTTGGGCTAGAGCTACCACAGAGACAAGGGTCAAACTTGGAGGATTAGATGAATCAGTTTTGGCTCTTGTGGACCATGGCTCAGAGATAAACATTATGTCTCGAAATATTTATGAGAAAAATAAATGGCCAATTGATACTAATCATAGATGGATTATGAGGGCTGCAAATTGTGGGCAAACACAATTATTTGGAGCATGTCTGGCAATTGCGACAAAGATTAGAGATGTGGAAGTAGAACAAAATTTTTTTGTTCAAAATGATGGTGCTTATCCCGTGATATTAGCACAACCTTACATCACTGCATCAAGAATGGAAACCAAGGTGTTGGATGATGGATCTCATTATGCACAAATTTAGAGCTGTGATGGTAAGAAATCTGTACAATTCTTGACAGTGAAGTCTGAGTATGAGATGCATTGAGTTTGTCTTAGGGATGGGCCTCTATCTAATTCTTTACACTTTTTGGATTTCTCAATTGCACTTGTGGAGAATGGGGATCCAGGGGTACAGAAGGACCAAATACTTTTGAACTCTCCAATATACATGGCATTAAAAGTGGATTTGTTGGAATGACTAAGTGTGGATTTGTGAGTTTTATGGATGTGAAAGATCTGGACCCTGTAAATAAAAAGATCATTAAAAAGATGGAGAAAAATCTAAAAAATATAAAGGCTCTTTTAAATGGTGAATATATTTCTGAAATATATAAAAAAAAAGGCATTGGAGGTGATATATTGCAAGTTTTATGTAACTTACAAATTAAAGAAGAAGAAAGTAATGGTACAGATATTATGATTGAAATTCACTTGAGAGCATTGTATCAAGAAATAATAGATGCAATAAAAAGCAAGGATTTATGCCAAAGTTATAAGTTGGATCTTGAGGCCATGGTAAATACAAAATATAAAATGGTGGCCAAAAAGGTAAAGCCTATAGCAACTCAACTTCCATTGGATACTGATGAGCATGTCAAACAAGCAGAGAAGGAGCCAAGTTTAAGAGAAGCTAGGAAGATTGGACAAAAGTTTACTAAAGAAACATTAGCAAATTTGAAGATTGGAAGGAGTGAATTCTTGTTAGATTAAGAAAAGAAGATGTTTCAAGAGATGCTCTCAAAACATGGAAAGGCCTTTGCTCTTCACCAGATGAGATTGGATGTGTGTGACCAGATTTAGTAGCATCCATGGTTATTTTTACAGTACCACATGTGCCATGGGATTTGAAGCCAATACTAATTCCAAGAGTATTACTTCCGAAATTGGTTGACTTATTAAAGGAGAAAATGTACATGGGAATACTCAAGCCTTTAATGGCTCCATATTCTAATCATTGGTTTACTGTTCCTAAGAAGTCTGGAGCATTACGATTCATCCAAGATATGCAATCAGCTAACCAGATTACCATTATGAACAAAGGATCAGGACCAATTGTGGATGAAATAAGAAAAGCATTTGCTAGACATGCCATATATTCCATTAGAGATTTATACTCTGATTATGATCAATTTCAATTGGCCATCAAAAGCAGAGACTTGACAACCATGAAGATTCCATTAGGATTGGTTTGAATGTGCACATTGCCTCAAGGTGCTACAAACTCAGTGGCACATATGCAAAATGCAATGAATCAAATCTTGAGAGAGTTTGTACCAGAAAAGACTATACCCTTTGTGGATGACATTCCTATCAAAAGATGTAAAGAAGAATATAAAGACTCTACTTTGAATAATGATGGTTGCAGAGCATTTGTAAGAACACATATTAAAGATGTTGATAGGATTTTATGCAAGATTGAAGAAGCAAATTTGACCCTTTCAATTGAGAAGTCTAAATTTGATTTTGAAGAAATTTTGGTAGTTGGACATCTTTGTGGACGGTATGGAAGAAGGCCTAATCCTGAGAAAGTTGATGCTATTGCAAAAATGATGGCTTGTAGTAACATCACTGAAGTGAGAAGGTTTCTAGGAGCATGTGTCTTCTATCAAATTTGGATACCTCATTTTGTTCACATATCAGAGTCTCTTTATAAATTATTAAGGAAGGAAATTAAATTTTATTGGAAATAAGAACAAGATTTAGCGATCGAAGACTTGAAAGGAATTTTAAAGTCACCTCCAGTTTTAAAACAAGTTAAATATGAGAGTGGAAGACCGGTGATTGTTATAATAGACACAAGTCCAATAGCCATAGGGTGGGCTGTTGGCCAGGATGATATAAAAGGAATTAGATTTGCTATTCATTTTGGAGCAAGGATTCTTACAGAACGCCAGAGAGCATATCCTCAAGTGAAGAGAGAGCTTTGGGGTACACTTACTGCTCTAACAACTGAAAGAAATTACTTGATTGGAGCAAATGTTGAGTTGGAAACAGATTGCTTACTTCTTCTTGGTATGATTGCTAATTGTTCTTCACCAAACATTGCCATGCTTCGATGGATAGCATATATCAAGTCATTGAATCCAGTTTTGGTGCACATTGCTGGAAAAATTAATCCTATGGCGGATATGTTATCAAGGGCCAAATATTTTCATGAAGAAGAAATGATGGTTCATGAGGAGAGTGAAGACCTTTTAGAAGAAAGGTATGTATTGGCTGTTGATAGAAAAAATTTAACCAATGACAGGTATTAAGTGATAAAGTAGAGCTATATAAGAAGAGAATACCCTTTATTCCATTATCAAAAATGGATTTTGAAAGAAGCAGCTTGATGGATAAGATTTTTAAAGATATCGTGCATATCAATGATGCGGATATATTCAAGGAGTATTACCGGCACTTTGAAGAGGGCAAAGAGCAGCGATGAATTACCTCTTTGGAGAGCGGTGGATGATCTCGAAACCAAAAATCCACGCGCTTAGAGAATTTACGATGCCCTCATGCCACGGACATATACATAGTTACCTATAAGATCAGATAGAACTAGATAAAAGAAGGTAAAAGCAGGTTAATTCTATAATATCTTTAGAGAAACTTCCTAGAAACTTCATAGACGTTGCTTTGACTTTATAAGTGTCCATAGTAGACTTTTGGATTAGAAACTTGGTCAATAAGTTAGCCACATGTTGCACATGTTGGTAGCTTGAAGACCAAGCCAAATACGTGGCGAACATATAGGAAACTTGCCCTAAGTTTGACACGTTGTCTTCGCAACTTCCTTTACACCGCCTTATAAATCGATACGCACGGAGGTCCTGCGAACGCCGCCACTTAAATTTCTGGTGTGAGATAAGAGCGAGCGCAAGAGCAGCTCCTCCTCACTCTTGTCAACTCCTTTCTTGTTTCCAGTCTAGTTCAAGGGTCTGTAGTTTTTCTTGTCTTTTTGGCATTAGCCATTCCAATTTCTTTTTAATATATATACTTTTTTATATTTATTTCTTTGAGAGAGGTCTCACTTGTTTATTTGACTTCATCCAGTTATTGTCCTTGACATTGGGCTGGTCACAGAGGAGTTTGGGCCACTTATACAAAGATTAAAGAACGATATTGGTAGAAGGATTTATATAAGGATGTTGAAGAATTTGTGGCTTCATGTATTGTATGTCAACTTCAATCTAAGGCCCGATACAGGGATGAACTACATCCCACTTATCCTCCTTCAATTCATTTCCAATGGATGATTGACTTAGTTGCAATGCCACCTGGAATTTGGGGAATGAAGTATCTTATTTTGGCAAGGGAAGAGCTCTCAAACTTTGTTGAAGGAAGAGCTCTTCAAACCAAGACTACGGAAGGAATTTGCAGATTCATTCTTGAAGATATTTTTAGCAGATATGGAAGTATTGGAAGAATGAGAGCTGATAGGGGTGAATTAGATGCAGTTAAAGCAAGATTGTTTTTCCAAAGATATGGTGTACAGCTAAGGTTAACAACTGCTTACAATCCTGAAGCTAATGGCAAAATAGAGAGGGGACACCCTCCTATCATTCATGCCTTAGTTAAGGCTTGTAAAGAGAAGCCTAATCTTTGGCCTAGGCTATTGCCATTTGCATTATGGGCTGATAGAACCACCCATAGCACTGTCACTGGATATATGCCAGTAGAACTTATGCATGGACATAAGCCTATTATGCCTGGAGAAGAATCAGTTCCAACTTGGATATTTTTGTCTTGGGAAGATGATATTACAAGAGAAAGGCTATTAGAACTTCGCATTCAGCAGCTTAGAAGATTGCTTGAAGATATGCAAATAGCATTAAAAAGGCTTAAGGTTGCTAGATTGAGCAATAAAGAGAGATTTGACAAAACCCATAGAATGAGGTCTAAGAAAATTGAAGAAGGTGATTGGGTGTTGATGTTTGACAGTTCATTAGAACATCAGCACAGCACAATGAGGAAATTTGCACGAAGATGGTTTGGACCATATGTGGTGGTTAAAGTACATACCAATGCCACATATTCACTGCGAGAGTTGGATGGAACTTTATTGAAGATCCCAATAGCTGGCAAAAGAATTAAAACATATAGAAGAAGGGATGGAAAGTTTCACACCAATGATCTTGAAGAATTCTTAACTCCATCAAAGACCAAAGAAATACCAGCAGGTGATGAAGAGATTGAAACGGAGGATGAAGAGAATTAAACTTGGCACATACCGGAGGATGTGCAGGTTTAGAGGGGGAGCATGTCATACTGCATTTACGTGCAGTGTATAAAAATATGAAAAATCTTGTATCTATTGTTAATATATGTGTGAGTGCTAGAGGTTATTTTAGAAGATATTATAAGGAGAGGATTTATTATAGCCACTTAATTAGTGAATTAAGATGGCTATTTGTTTTGTTTCTACCTTATTTATATCCTAGAATAGACTCTTTTGTAATTAGAAGAAAAGTAAAGGTTGTTTTACCTTTCTTGTTGACTTTTGAGGTAGAATGGACCTTATGAAGGATAAGAAAGAAGAGCATGGGGTGAATAAGGCCCATCCAATAGGGATTTGGCTGCCCATGTGGGCATCTCATAGTCTAATATGGAAAGAAAGGGAGATATACTCCTCTTGCTAGACCGAGAGGGGAGGGAGTTTTTGAGTGGTGAACTTTGGAGAGAGATAGCTCCAAGGAGATAGAAGTGTTTGTAGTGAAAATTGGTGGGTGTGTTCTTCAAGTTGTGAGGATTTTAGAACCTACTCACTTGCTTGTATTGGATTTGTGAACAAAAAGTTATGCTTGTTTTAGTAGAGTGAGGTTTGCTGCCACCCGACGAAGAAGGGTAGAAACTTCGAGCTGCCACTGCAAGTTTGATTTCAACTCTTTCTTAGTGAAATTTATAGAGAGTGTGGAAGATTGTGCTAGCTATCTATCAAGACATCTCTTGTAGCATTTGGAGTTGGAGAGCAAAAGTTGTGAGCTTGAGAGTGGAAAAGGGTTTGCTGCCACCCGACGAAGAAGGGTAGAGACTTTGTTCAACCACCCAAGTCGGACAGTCTCTTTAATCCTTTTGATATTTTAGGTGCTTATAGTAGCTTGTGTAAGCTTTCTAAAAAAACAAAAATCAATACATTTGGAGCTTTGATGAAAGTTTTATGAGCCATGAAGTGTCAAAGAGGAAAATTGTTGCTAGGGTTTGAAGAGTAGAATCGACTAGCTACAAAATCTGGAGTTTGAGAGGCATGCATGCGAAATTTTAGAGCAAGCTAGATGATGGAGTGAGCATTTTAAAAAGCTATTGCACGTCCAATTTGGAGAAGGGAAGTGATCACAACAAAGGCTGAAGTGAAGAGGAGCTTTGCTGCCTTTGCATTTGCTTGGAAATTTTAGCGCCTACTTTTTTTAGCCATAACTTTTAACTAGTAAGTCATCTATTTGTGAAATTTTGATATGTTTTACAATGGATTATTGGCTTTCCATAGGCTATAAGCACGCTTGATTCAATCTTTGGATGAATTTTTAGTGATTTATTTAGTTTCAGCTTGTTGTATAACTTGTATTCCTTATATGCGGTTGTATTTTGAGGTATACTTGAATACATACATACTTTGCTTATACTTTTTAGACAAGTATATATAGTTGTATTTATACAAGTATTCTATAAGTATTCTACAAGTATTATACATAATATTTGTACAAGTATTCTACAAGTATTATATATAATATTTGTACAAGTATTTGTACAAGTATTATACTAAGGATTTATACAAGTATTTGTACAAATGTTATACCAAGGATTTATACAAGTATTTATACAAGCATTTGTATAAGTATTATTCAAGTATTTATACTTTATATTTGTACAAGACTTGTACAAGTATAATACAAGTATAACTTGAAAGCTTGAAGAAATATTGTGCAAGTATAGAACATACTTGCATGGCTTCCTCTCATGTTCCCCGCTAGTTCTAGTAGCAGCTAGGAACCCGGCGTTTTCCCAAGGCGAATTCTCTCTACCCGACAACGTCTAGAAAGGGCATCAGACAAACCTTGTTGTTTTCCTGGCCTATACGTGATAATGAACTCGAATCTTGACAAAGACATACTCCAACGAGCTTGACGACGATTTAAAACATGTGTTGACATGAAATTCTCAAGATTCTTGTGATCCGTATATACGGTGACTGAATGGGAGGCGCCTTCTAGATAATGACCCCATTCTTGAAAAGAGTCCACGATTGCAAGAAGTTCTTTGTCGTGGATCTCATAATTAATCTCGGCTGCTAAAAACTTTCTTGAATGAAAAGCTATTGGATGAAGTTTGTCATTTGTTCCCATGTGTGACAATACGGCATCCAATGCAAAATCTGATGCATCTATTTCCATAAAAAATGCTTTAGAAAAGTCGACGCGATAGAAGATTGGTGCAGAAGTAAAAGCTGTCTTCAAAGCTTCAAATGATGCTTCTGCTTCCTTGCTCCACTCAAGTTTTTTCTTTACAAGTTAAGCGTGTCAATGGAGCTGCAACTTGAGAAAAGTTCTTAATGAAGATCCGATAATAATTGGCAAATCCCAAAAAACACTGTACATCTCTTACTGTCCTTGGAATTTTCCAGTCTATAATTGTCTGAACTTTCTTAAGATCCATCATTAAGCCGTTATTAGAAATGATGTATCCTAGGAAGTCAACTTGAGTAGTGTGAAATATACACTTTTCCATCTTGGCGTATAATCCTATATCTCTAAGTTTTTGTAACACACGACAAACATGAAATTCATGTTCTTCTGCGTTCTTAGAGTAGATTAGAATGTCGTCTAAATAGCAGACAACAAAATCATCAAGAAATTCACGAAAAACGTCATTCATAAGATGTTGAAAAGTAGCTGGTGCATTTGTGAGTCCAAACGGCATGACATTATATTCAAAATGTCCATAGCTAGTTCGAAATGCAGTCTTCCATTCGTCACCTTCTTCGATGCGGACCAAATTATATGCTCCTCGTAGATCTGTTTTTGTATAGATCTTTGCTAGGCTGAGTTGATCAAGTAGTCCTGAAATCAGAGGTAAAGGATACCTGTTCTTGATGGTAATCTTATTAAGCCCTCGATAATCTACGCACATCCGTAAGGATCCGTCTTTTTTCTTTACAAATAAGATAGGAGCTCTTGCTGGAGATTTCGAATGGCGTATGAAGTTCTTAGCCAAGTTCTTGTCAATATATTCCTTCAATGCAGTCAGCTCGTTCTGCGATAAACTATAGATTGGTCCAAATGGTGGTTGAGCTCCTACTTGAAGGTCGATTGAGCAATCATAAGGTAGATGTTGTGGAAGAATATCTGCGTTTTTTTTTTCAAAAACATCTTGAAAATCTTGATACTGGTTAGGAATATTACTTGTAGTCTTCTCAGTATTCGAAATAGGTGTGGCATATATAACAAAAGATGGTCCTTCTTTTGCCGCATGTATAAAAGCTTTCGCACCTAGTAGTAAGCATTTGGATAAACTAGACTTATGTATTTCTACTTGACTATTGGATTCTTGAGTTGAACTACAAGAAAAGTTGAGGTTACGAGAAATCCAATCTATTTGAGGATTATACTTTTCTAACCACGATAATCCTAAAATAATCGGATTTGAAGGGGATCTAATCACATTAAATATTACTACACTAGTATGTCCTTTAATTGCTACATCTAAAGGAACAATCTCATGGGTGACATCTCTAGAAGATAACAAACAACCATCTATGACTTCTACGTGCACACGTTTAGCTTTCTTGATTAAAACTATTTCTTGTTTTTTGACAAAGTCTTCGTCTATGAAACAGGCTGAGGCTCCTGAATCTAATAAAGCAACGACTTTGTGATTTTTAGGTCCTAATGATACTTCTATTGTAAAACAAGGTGAGGGGTCTGAGGAGAGAATAGGACCTTTACAAGGTGTTGCACATGATTCCAGCTGCACGGTCCCTATTGTAGCTGGAGAAATTCGTTTTCCGACACAGTGTCTTCTCTAGCAGCCATACTTCTCATTTTGTGATTGCGTTGCTTCTTTGGATAATATTGAGCAGTGTGTTTAGATTCTCCACAATATAAGCACAAACCCTCTTGATGACGTCGAGTCTTTTCTTGCTCAGTGAGAGGTTTAAAGCGTACCACATCAATTTGCATTGGTTCTGGTTTAGCCAAGTAAGTTTCTGAAAACTTAGGAGTTGCTGTCATCAATTGACTTGTTCCTCTCCAATTGAATTTATGTTCTTGGCGCCTTTCAAATAATCGATTATCACATGCAATCGCTTGAGCAACAAATTGCTCCAAAGATTCAGCTTTTGGCATTGTTAGTAACAAATCTTTGACGTTATCCTTCAATCCATAATAAAATTGGTTGATAAGGGCTTTGTCATTCCACTCTACATCGCAAGCAAGATTTTGAAATTCAGCAGCATATGTTGTAGCCGACCGTGATCCTTGTCGTAAAGATAAAAGCTTGGTCTTTGCTACCCTCTCTCGATCGCTTTCTCCAAATGTAGTCGTAAACACTTCAAGGAATGAATTCACATTGTAAAGAAGTCTTGAATCTTTTTCCATCAAAGGTGCAAACCAAGAAAGGGCACTTCTAGATAGAAGTGCACCTATGAATCCAACTTGGATAAATCCATCAGGATATTGGAAAGGGTGTAACCTTAAATAAAGCTTGACTTGTTGCAAAAATCCTCAAAATTTTGATCTTGTTCCATCAAATTTCTCGGGCATACTAATCTTTGCCTCTTTAACGCTTAAAGAAGCAAGATTTCTTGGATTTGGTTGGGAGGCTGATCTACTTGCTTCTCTCAATTGTACAACTTCTTGGCATAAGCTCTGGACTTCCTCCATAGGTGTTGGAATAGCGCTTCCATGATTACCATTGGTGATTCGTGAAATTTCCACTCTAAGAGTGTTGACAAGCTCCTGAAGATCTGCAATTGTTGCAAATCTATTCTCGCTTCCAGTAAGTGTAGCATCTATGATTTTTCCTTCCATCTTAGACAACTTTGTAAATCTATAATTTGGATTAGAGGAGGGTAATCTGCAACCTCTAATATCAAACAAAAATCTTCCACAAAGAGAGGTGATCCACTCTCTTTTAGAAAAAAATCAAGGTTAGAAAGCAAATAGAGTCAATTCAAAGGTGGGTAGTCCGCAACCTTCAAATACAAAGAATAGAAGTGGGGTAATCCACTCACTTCTAACACAAATCAAGAACAATAAATCTTCACTCTTGTCAAACTGTCAACGGCAAGAACTCGATGAAATCAAATGGACAAGTGAGACTTTTTTTATAAAATAGAAATAAGAATATATGTATTCAATAGAAACTGGAATGGCTATTGTCAAAAGACAAAACAACTAGAGACTCTTGAAACTAGATTAGAAGCAAGAAAGGAGTTGACAAGAGTGAAGAAGGCTTCACTCTTGTCTCTATATATACTATCTAACTAGAAGCTACATGGCGATGTTCTATAGGACCTCCAATATGTGTTGACTTTGAAGGCCACTTGCCTTAGCTTGCAAGGCAAGTTTTTTTACATGTGCGCCATGTAGTTAGCTTGAAGAACAAGCTATTAACATGTATGGCACATGGTTAACTTGTTGACTAAGTTTCTAACCAAGAAATCAACTATAGACACCTCTACGGTCAAAGCAACGTCTATGAAGCTTCCAAGAAGTTTCTCTAGAAGATATTATAGAGTTAACCTACTTTTACCTACTTTTACCTAGTTCTACTTAATTATATAGGTAACTACATGTATGTCCATGACAATTGAAAGACAATCCCATATCATCCTCGAGCCAACAGGCAGACTGAAAAGACCAACGATATTTTGTGTAAAATTTTAATTAAAACAATGTCTGGTGTGGGAACGGACTGAGATACAAAATTGTTCGTAGCCTTGTGGGCATATCGTACTGCGTATAAAGTGACTATCAATTCCACCCCTTTCCAATTGGTGTACGCGCAAGAGGCAATATTACCAATTGAATTGGAAGTTCAGAGTTTACGAATTGCATTGGATGAATATTTTGGTGACAAAGAATCCCTCCAACATCGATTAGCACAATTGGATAAATTGGATGAAGTTAGGGCTACAACCCTTTTCACTATGGAAGCTATACAGCACCACCGTAAGAGTTATTACAATAGTAAATTACGTCCTAAATCTTTCATGCCCAATGATCTAGTGCTTCTTTATAATAGTCGCTTTCACCATTTTCAAGGGAAATTCCAAGTCCGTTGGCATGGACTTTATCAAGTAATTGAAGCCTTTTCAAATGGTTTAGTTCAATTGGAAGATTTTATGGGTATTCAATTTACCACCCGAGTTAACAGCAACCGTTTACGTTGTCATATTGCATTTATATGCAGCATATAAAAATATTAAATATCTTGTATCCATTGTTAATATATGTGTGAGTGTTAGAGGTTATTTTAGAAGATATTATAAAGAGAGGATTTATTATAGTCACTTAGTTAGTGAATTAAGATGGCTGTTTATTTTGTTCCTATCTTACTTATATCCTAGAATAGACTCTTTTGTAATTAGAAGAAAGGTAAAGGTTGTTTTACCTTTCTTGTTGACTTTGAGGTAAAATGGACCTTATGAGGGATAAGAAAGAAGAGCATGGGGTGAATAGGGCCTATCCTATAGGATTTGGCTGCCCATGTGGGCGTCTCATTGTCTAATATGGAAGGAAAGGGAGATATACTGCTCTTACTAGACCTAGGATGAGGGAGTTTTAAATAATAAACTTTGGAAAGAGATAGCTCCGTGGAGATAGAAGCGTTTGTGATGAAAATTGGTAGGTGTATTTTTTAAGTTGTGAAGATTCCAAAGCCTACTCACTTGCTTGTTTTGGAATTTTGAGCAAAAAATTATGCTTGTTTTAGTAGAGTATGCTGCCACCCGATGAAGAGGGGCAGAAACTTAGAGCTGCTACTGCAAGTTTGGTTTCGACTCTTTCTTACTAAAATTTATATAGAGTGTGGAAAATTGTGCTAGCTTTCTATCAAGACATCTCTTGTAGCATTTGGAGTTGAAGAGCAAAAGTTGTGAGCTTGAGAGTGGGAAAGGATTTGCTGCCACCTGATGAAGAAGGGCAAAGAGTTTGTTCAACCACCTAAGGCGGACAGTCTCTTCAATCCTTTTGGTATTTTAGGTGCTTATAATAGCTTGTGTAAGCTTTCTACAAAAACAAAAATCAATATATTTGGAGCTTTGGTGAAAGTTTTATGAGCCGTGAAGTGTCAAAGAGGGCAAATTGTTGCTAGGGTTTGAAGAGTAGAATCAACTAGCTACAAAATCTGGAGTTTGAGAGGCATGCATGCGAAATTTTAGAACAAGTTAGATGATGGAGTGAGCTTTCTAAATAGCTATTGCATGTCCAATTTGGAGAAGGGAAGTGATCACAACAAAGGCTGAAGTAAAGAGGAGCTTTGCTGCCTTTGCATTTGCTTAGAAATTTTAGCGCCTACTTCTTTTAGTCATAACTTTTAAATGGTAAGTCATCTATTTGTGAAATTTTGATGTATTTTACAATGAATTATTGGCTTTTCACAGGCTATAAGCACGCTTGATTCGACCTTTGGATGAATTTTTAGTGATTTATTTAATTTCAGCTTATTGTATAACTTGTATTCCTCATATGCGGTTATATTTTGAGGTATACTTGAATACATACACACTTTGCTTATACCTTTTATACAAGTATATATACTTGTATTTATATTAAGTATTTATATAAGAATTTTATAAGTATTGTACATAATATTTGTATAAGTATTTGTACAAGTATTATACCAAGGATTATATAAGTATTATACAAGTATTTTATAAGTATTATATATAATATTTGTACAAGTATTTGTATAAGTATTATACCAAGGATTATATAAGTATTATATAAGTATTTATATAAGTATTTATACAAGTATTATTTAAGTGTTTATACTTTATATTTGTACAAGACTTCTACAAGTATAATACAAGTATAATTTGAAAGCTTGAATAAATATTGTGCAAGTATAGAAGATACTTACATGGCTTCCTCTCATGTTTCCTGCTAGTTCTAGTAGCAGTTAGGAACCCGGCATTTTCCTAAGGCAAATTCTCTCTACCCGACAACGTCTTTATTTTACGTAAACCCGGGACAGGTTTTCAAAATTGGAGGGAAGAGGGTGAACCTGTTCATGATAGCTTACCTTTATTGAAGGTGCATGATGGTTAGAAAAGACGGCTGATGGTCAGTTTTGGATCCTAATACGGCCTAGTCAGGCAAATCAGAAGTCATGATCTAGTACAATAATTTAAGGATTGTTGCTTTAAACCCCGAGTAAAAGATTAGGAGCGGGGCATTTAGTGAGAGTTTTTATTAGCATTTTATTTTGAGTTTGGTCGTTCGAGTGTATGCTTATTGGAGTGTAGAGTGTTCTGCTGTCAGAGAGTAATGATTAGTCTGAGCAAGGAGTACGTAGTCAATATTATATAATGTTGATAGAGAGGTCAAAGAGAGGTGCGCACAGAGAGAAGAATGTCCGAAACATGCAAAGCAAGAGTAACTTGCAATCGTTGTTCTTAATAGTGGTCACCAACATGGAGCCCATTAAGTTGAAAATCTGTTGGTCCTTACAAAGACAAAGAGATTTTAGAAATGCACAGATGTACATATTTTTACGAAGACTGGATAATTTGCCTCCAATTGATGTAGAATTAATAGAGAACCGCAGGATATGGGATTTGGAACGAAAAGCGCTGAAAGGTAAGTTGCAAGTGGAACGTGATAAAGCAGTGAAATTAGAACAAGAAAAGGTGGAATTGGGAGACCAATACCGAATTGGAACGGAGAAGCTGTAGATAGAAATTGGTGCCTTGAAAAGTGAAGTGGAAAAATTGGAGGGCAATTTGGCCAATGTCATTCGGCCACAGGAATCTGCTCTCCCACTTTTGAGTATTAGTGAGTTGGAAGAGAAGATGAAGCAACAAGAGCACCAATTAGAGGTGAAAGATGCCAGAATTCTACAATTGGAGGCTCAAGTTCGGGAATTGGGAGCGGTGTCATGTTGTAAATTAAAACATAATGTGAAAGATATAAAAGAATGTGTTAAAATAAAAAGATTAAGATTAGAAGAAGAAAGGATGAAAAAGAGAAAGGGTTGTGGTTATAACCACATTATCTTGAAGGTTATAATATTTATCACAAGCTCAGGGATGATAGGTAGGCCAAACTACTAATTTCCTGCTGAAATTCCCACTAGCAGTACCAAGTCATGAAGCCAAGGAATTCTACAGTGAAGTCAAGTGGATTCAAACCCACGTCAACTCCAAAGTAGCTAAGAACTTAACCACACAAGCTTCTTTGACTTGGCAGTGAAGGATGTAGTTCTTTCTCTTTTATCTCTAATCTAATCTTAATTGTTTTTTCTACTTATTAGATTTTTTTTTCTATTTTATCTTAGATCTACTTTACCTTTATTCTCTTCTATTTTAGATCTAAACTTAAATGTTGTGGGCTGAAATTAGAAGAGAAGTGGGTAGAAAAAAATGATAGTAAGAAGGTAGAATAGAAATTTACCTCAAAAAGTGAGATTCCTTCAAATTAATCCAAAAGAAAGGATTGAAGAGGTGGAAAGATATGGCTGAGGTGTCTCTTTGACCAAGGGAAGAAGGAAGACCAGGCCGGGAGGACAAGAAGGGGGTCGTGAAGAAGAAGAAGGAGGTTCTTTTTGGAGAGATAGGGTTTCCTTTTGATAGGCAGTAGACGTTTTTGTGTGTAGAAGAAGCTTAGAGAGGATTTTAAGTGAAATTTTTTTGTGGGTTTGTAATAGACAAGATAAAGAACATATAAAAATAATTTTCATGTCTTTTGGTTAAGTATCAAGGGAGATATGAGTCGTCAAAGTTGCAAGTGTTTAAGACTAGGGCAGTGAGGTTTACTAAATTTCGGGCCTCGGCTCTTGAGAACCATTTGGACTTTAGAGGCAAAATTTGTTGGGGTTGTGTTTCTTATAGAGTTTGCTACTTTGAATCAAAATCTTAAGTCAATATGATCTTTGAGCAAAGAGTTATGAGTGAAATTGTAACCGGATGTAGGTGAAAAGAGAAATAGAGTGAAAGCAGAATTGGGGTTTGTATGGGCAGAGTGTGTGTGTGGGTTTTTTTGGTATGAATGGAGTTAGGGGATGAATTTGAGTGTGAAAATTGATAGACGTGATCTAAGCAAGTTAAGAAAGAGATGAGAGTAAGTTTGATACTCATTTATCTTATGAAAAAAATGTTATGCTCTTTCAAAGTGATAGGGGTCTATCTCTAAGTCAGTGAAGTTTGGGGGAGCATATCTTTGTGATCAAAGTAGCATTTTGAGTAAAATTTATTGGGGTTTGTAGATATATGAGTCTATTAAGTTGTGTAAAAAACTGATTGCTATTGGAGTTATGTTTAAAGAATTATGAGGAAATTTGTAGTCGGATCCAGAGTTGGTAGAAGACAGAATTAAAGGAGAAGGGTAGAGTCTATAACTCTATTTTCAAGAGGAGTTTTGGAGCAAAAAATTGGAGGATGTTTACAACATAAAGCAAGCAACAAGCCTACCAAATTTCAATACTTGGGGTTTTGATAATGAGGAGCAATGAAGGTGTGAAGCAAAGGGGGTCTAGAATCAAAGGCAGCATGGAGGGGTTTCTTTGACAACATGGTTCTCTCCAACCACATGAGCTATAATCAAAAGGATTATGGGGTTTGCTTCTTTACTTCCTTAAGTACTTTGTGTTCAAATTTTGCTTCAATTGATATGATATCCTAGGATTTATGGGCAAATTTGAAGGCGGGTTTTTAAAGGCAGAATATGGCAAGATTAATAAAGTATGTTTTTATGTAAAATCTTCAGTTTTATGAACTTTATGAATCTCTTCTTGCACTTAAGAAACAAGAGGCACAAAAGACCCAGTGTTTCTTAGGGCTAAGACTCCCACCACGACATTTGGTGCTTCCATTGAGAGAGCTCTAAGGCTTCAAGATTTTCAAGGCAAGATGGGGGATAATAGAACCAGTGGTAGTCAAGCTCAAGGAGGTAGTCAAAACTTTGCAGAGGAGTTCTTTAGGGCCATGCAAATGTTTATGGGACAACAAGTTGCCAATGCAGCTGGACAAGGAGCTACAAAAGCTTTGAAAGCTGTTATTTCTAAGAATGAAAGATTCAATGGAAAGAACATTTCAAAGTTTTTAAGGAATTATACTTGTGAGATGGAAATCTATCAAATTTCAGAGGAGAAGATGATAGAGACATTTGACTTGGCAGTTGTACCAGAGATCAGAGATAAGGTGAAACATCTTCATCAAAATAATTTTGAGATTACTTGGGCTAAATTTGAAGAGAGGCTTCGAGATGAGTTTTTTGATGAAGATGAAGAAAGGATGTCCAAAAGGAATTTCCTTGATTGGGTGGAACAACAACCAGGTAACAACATGGGACCAAGTGAGTTGTTAAGAGAATTTGAAAAGAAATTTGGACAACTCTCACTAACAGAGAAGAGGATTCTTGAAGTGAGAAAATCAGAGTTATTTCTACAAGCTGCAAATGAAGCTTTGGAGGATAGACTATTACTTCTTCTTCAAGATGGAGCAGCTGAAGGAGGTTTTAGTACCAATTGGAGACAATTGGAGGATGCAGTAAGTCTTATTGCAAAGCAACAGCGGGTAAAGGCTAGGGGATATGGAATAAAGATGGAAGCTTCAACACCACTAACTACAAGGACATCTTCAATGATACCATCAAACTCTTCAAAGGGTAAGGCTCTGGATGAGGACACTCTAGAGGAATTGGTGAAGGGATTGAAGGAGCTGAAAGTGGAGATGAGTGCTTTAAAAAGAAGTACAAAGCCAAGTATCTCTCAAACTTCTGGAGGACAGAGGGGATATGTCATGAGGTGCATTTGGTGTGATGATTCTGATCATAAACGTAGTGATTGTGAATCATATGCTGATGCCATGAAGAAAGGCATCATTACCTTCAAAGATGGAAGGATTAGAGATGCATCTACAGATTTTCCTTTGGATACTAACTTTGCCAAAGGTGGAATGAAAAAGTTAATGGAAGATCGAATGATGAAGCCTAAGCCAAGAGATTCAGGTAATGCAGATTCTTATCAAATTGTGGCCTGGGAAAATAATATTGAAGCTCTATATCCTGAGAATCATGAGACTATGATTAGAGGAGCTCAGGCCATTAGAGAGAAAACAGGATGGAATGATCTAGTTGATGCAGTTAGCATCAGAGCTTTTTTAGACAAGGAAAGGGAGAATGAAGACTTTCAAAATGTCTATGTGGAAGTAAAGAGAGGAAGGAATGTAGAAGATGAAGATGAAGAACCAATAAATAAGAAGCAAACACGAAAAGGTGGTGGCACAGGAGAAAGGACAAAAGAAGGCCCAACAATAAATCAACCACCACAAAATACCCTTTCATCTTCACAATCAAAGGAGGCATCAACTCCAAAGCAAAGGGTGGAAGATAACATGGAAAAGGGTAAGGACAAGAAGAAGGACATAGAAAAAGGTAAAACCAAAGGCCTTACTTATAAGCTTCAATCTGATATTGAAACTTCTATTGATTTGAAAGGAGTATTGGAAGGACGGATTTTGGATGCAAAAATTGAATTTACCTTACGGGAGGTCTTAGGAATTGCAAAGAAAGACTTCCATGAAGTTGATTATTGATATTATCAAAAGAAAACGCCAAATGACAGTAGAGACAGTGATGACAAGTGCCATTGACACTTGTTTAACTAAAGAAGAGGAGGAAGAGATTGGCCAAGTGTTTTCTATTGAATGTAAGTCAAGCCTTGAAAGAATTATGATTGTGGAGGATGATAAGGTGAGTCAAGGGATTGAAGAAAAAGATGTAAATGATGGTATACCTATTGATTTAGAAGAGGAGGTTTTAGACATGTTTTCTCTTCAACTTCAAAAGAAGAAGGAGGATACCACCCACAACATGGAGGAAAAAGAAGCAAAGGTATATGCTTATGCCACTTTTGATGATGGTGATGGAAAAAAGGGTGCAAAGGTTTTAGGATTTTCTCATCCTTATTGGGCTAGAGCTACTACAGAAGCTCAGATTAAGCTTGAAAATTTGAATGAAACAATCCATGCTTTGGTAGATCATGGCTCAGAGATTAATATCATGTTTAAGGCAGTATATGAGAAAGGAAAATGACCTATAGATACCAATCATGGGTGGATATTAAGAGCTGCAAACAATGAAAAGGGAGGGTTATTTGGAGCATGTCCTGCAGTGAAGACAAGGATTGGAAATGTGGAAGTAGAGCAAAATTTCTTTGTTCAAGATCGTGGCACATATCCAATTATTCTTGGTCAACCATATATTACAGCTTCAAGAATAGAAACTAAAGTGCTAGATGATGGATCTCACTATGCAAGGATTCGAAGTTGTGACGGAAGGAACTCAGTACAATTCCTTACAGTGAAGTCAAAAAACAAGAGGCATAGAGATCAATTACGTGAAAAACCTCTTGATACTGAAGAAGGATTCCAGGATTTCTAGAAAGCACACGTGGAGAATGGGGGTCCGCGGGTGCAGGTAATATATTTACTAAGGTATTCCCCAATATATATAAGAATGGATATGGAATTTTGAGTCTGAGTGATCGTAGTATCTTGAATTTCAAAGGTGTAAGTGTAATGGATTCTAAATATAAAGCCAAAATAAGAAAAATAGAAAAGAATTTTGAAAAAATGGGGATAATTTCACAAGAAGAAAATATATCGGGATTAATAGAATGGATTGGACTTCCGATTGATCTACTACATCAATTAGAAAGGTTGAAAAATATGGAGGAGGTTATGGATAATAGAGGTATTATAGTTGAAGTCAATGATCAATGCTTTTACAAAGAAATATTACATTTTATGGAAGACCATGGTGAAGATATTCATATCCGTAAGTGGAAAAATGAAGCTGAAGTGAATGCCAAGTATAAATCAGTAGCAAAGAAAGTAAAGCCAGTAGCAACTCAACTACCAGATAATTCTGAAGATTATTTCAAGCGAGCTGAAAAGAAGCCAGGATTAAGAAGTTATATAGGAATTGGACATCAATTCACTAAAGAAACACTTGACAAGTTGGAAATTGGAGGGGGTGAGTTTTTAAATAAATCTGAGAAGTATTTATTTCAAAGCATGCTTTTAAAACATGGAAAGGCATTTGCATCTAAACCTAGTGAAATAAGATGTGTTTATCCAAATGAGGTAGCACCTATGGTGATCTTTACAGTTCCACATATACCATGGGATTTGAAACCCATTCCGGTTCCAAGAGCTTTACTACCAAAATTAATTAAATTGCTCAAGGAGAAGATGGAAATGGGGATTATAGAACCATCCATGGGTCCATATTCAAATCGCTGGTTTACGGTGCCAAAGAAATCTGGAGCATTAAGGTTTATTCAAGATATGCAACCTGCCAATGGTGTGACAATCAGGAACAAAGGATCTGGACCAATTATAGATGAAGTTGTTGAGGCATTTGCGGGACATGCAATATATTCAATTGGAGACTTATATTCTGGATATGATCAATTTCAACTTGCAGCAGAGAGTAGAGATTTAACAACAATGAAGACTCCTTTGGGTTCGGTTCGTATGTGCACATTACTTCAAGGAGCTACCAATTCAGTGGCACATATGCAAAGTGCAATGAATCAAATTTTAAAGGAATTTGTACCTGAGAAGACCATACCTTTTGTCGATGATATTCCTATCAAAGGTTGTAAAGAAGAAGTGAAGGATACAACAATTGATAAAAATGGTTGTAGGTAATTTGTCAAACAACACATTGAAGATGTAGAGAAAATTTTGAAGAGACTTGAAGAGGTAGGTCTAACTTTATCTATTGACAAATCAAAGTTTGGAATGGATGAAATCATTGTTGTAGGTCATTTATGTGGAAGCTATGGTAGAAAACCAAATCCAGAGAAGGTCGATGCTATTGCTAAGATGAAGCCTTGTAATAGTATAACTGAAGTAAGAAGATTTTTGGGGGCATGTATTTTCTATCAAATTTGGATTCCACATTTTGCCCATATATCAGAGCCTCTTTACAAACTCTTACGGAAGGGAAATAAATTCAAGTGGAAAAAGGATCAAAATGAAGCTATGGAGTCTTTAAAGAATATTTTAAGATCTCCATCTATTTTAAAGCAAGTTGACTATGAAAATGGTCAACCAGTGGTGATGATGGTGGATACTAGTCCAATTGCTATAGGTTGGGCTGTTGGTCAAGATGATATCAATGGAAGGCGTTTTGCAACTAGATTTGGAGCAAGAATTTTGACTGAGCGACAACGAGCTTATCCGCAAGTAAAAAGAGATCTATGGGGAGTTGTCACAGCATTAAAGGCTGAAAGGAATTATTTAATTGGAGCAAATGTAGTATTGGAAGTTGATTGTTTACCTCTCCTTGGTATGATTTCAAACTGTTCAATTCCAGATATTGCTATGTTGAGATGGATAGCTTTTATCAAATCTCTTAATCCAATTCTATTACATATTAAAGGTAAAAAAAATGCTGTAGCAGATATGTTGTCTAGAGCTAATTATATTGGAGATGAAGAAATGATTGCAAAAGATGATGATGAAGATGACAATAGCAAAAGCTACAGCATTGTATTTGTTAACACCAACAAAAGAGAAGATACAATTCTTCCTTTTAAGGAAGAATTATATGAAGGTAGATTGAAAGATGTTGGTTGGTATATAAGTACTCTACAAAAGCAAGCAGAATGGTCAGAGAAGTATTTTAAGGAAGTTAGAAGACATTCCTATGAATATCTTTTTCGTGATGGATTTTTGTGGAGGAAACCAAAAAGAAAAGATGGGATTCCATTGAGAGTGGTTGGAGATTTATCCACAAAACTTCAAATTCTCAAGGAATTTCATGATACAAATTGGGCTGGGCATCGAGGCATTTGGGCAACATATACAAAAATCAAAGAAAGATATTGGTGGAAAGAACTTTACAAAGATGTGGAAGATTTTGTAAGTTCATGTATTGAATGTCAATTTCAATCAAAGATCCGGTACCGTGATGAATTGCATCCTACTTATCCTCTTGCTATTCACTTTCAATGGGTTATTGACTTAGTTACTATGCCAAATGGATTATGGGGAATGAAATCCTTAGTATTGGCAAGAGAAGAGCTATCCAATTTTGTTGAAGGAAGAGCATTGAGGACCAAGCAGACTGAAAGAGTGTGTAGATTTATTCTTGAAGATATTTTCAGTCGATATGGATGCATAGGAAGAATGAGAGCTGATAGAGGAGAATTAAATGCTGCTGAAGCTAAAACATTTTTTGAAAAGCATGGAGTAAAATTGAAGTTGACAACTGCATATAATCCTGAGGCAAATGGAAAGAGTGAGAGAGGTCATCCTCCAATCATTCAAGCTTTGGTCAAAGCTTGTAGAGGAAATTCTAAAGATTGGCCTAGATTACTACCTTATGCTTTATGGGCTGACAGAACTACACATAGTACAGTAACAGGTTATATGCCAATTGAACTTATGTTGGGACAAAAGCCTATTATGCCAATTGAAGAATCAATTCCTACATGGTTGTATTTGTCCTGGGAAGATGGAATTTCTAGAGAGCGGTTGCTAGAACTTCGAATACAACAAATTGGTAAACTACCAGAGGCACATCAAAAAGCAATGGAAAGATTTAAAGAAGCAAGGCTTAACAATAAGGAAAGGTTTGATAAGACACATCGATTGCGGGTAAAGCCTATTGAAGAGGGAGATTGGGTGGTGGTTTATGATAGTACATTAGAGCATCAGCATAGCACTCAGAAGAAATTTGCTCGAAGATGGTTTGGACCATATATTGTTGTCACTGTTTATGAAAATGGCACTTACTTACTTCGTGAATTAGATGGAACTGTACTTAGAAATCCAATAGCAGGTAAGCGGGTGAAAACATTTCGAAGGAGGAGTAACAGGTTTTCATTTGAAAGCCTTGAAATGCTATCATCTACATCAATGGAGGATACAAATATCATAGAAATTGAAGATGAGGATGGAGAAGATGAAGAATGAATGGTGGCACATTCCGGAGGATGTGCAGGTTTGGAGGGGGTGGATGTCATGTTGTAAATTAAAACATAGTGTGAAAGATATAAAAGAATGTGTTAAAATAAAAAGATTAAGATTAGAAGAAGAGAAGATGAAAAAGAGAAAGGGTTGTGGTTATAATCACATTATCTTGAAGGTTATAATATTTATCACAAGCTCAGGGATGATAGGTAGGCCAAACTACTAATTTCCTGCTGAAATTCCCATTAGCAGTACCTAGTCATGAAGCCAAGGATTTCTACAGTGAAGTCAAGTGGATTTGAACCCACGTCAATTCCAAAGTAGCTAAGAACTTAACCACACAAGCTTCTTTGACTTGGCAGTATAGGATGTAGTTCTTTCTTTTTTATCTCTAATCTAATCTTAATTGTTATTTTCTACTTATTAGATTTTTTTCTATTTTATCTTAGATCTACTTTACCTTTATTCTCTTCTATTTTAGATCTAAATTTAAATGTTGTGGGCTGAAATTAGAAGAGAAGTTGGTAGAAAAATGGTAGTAAGAAGGTAGAATAAAAATTTACCTCAAAAAGTGAGATTCCTTCAAATTAATCCAAAAGAAAGGATTGAAGAGGTGGAAAGATATGGCTGAGGTGTCTCTTTGACCAAGGGAAGAAGGAAGACCAGGCCGGGAGGACAAGAAGGGGGTCGTGAAGAAGAAGAGGAGGTTCTTTTTGGAGAGATAGGGTTTCCTTTTGATAGGCAGTAGACGTTTTTGTGTGTAGAAGAAGCTTAGAGAGGATTTTAAGTGAAATTTTTTTGTGGGTTTGTAATAGACAAGATAAAGAACATATAAAAATAATTTTCATGTCTTTTGGTTAAGTATCAAGGGAGATATGAGTCGTCAAAGTTGCAGGTGTTTCAGACTAGGGCAGTGAGGTTTACTAAATTTCGGGCCTCGGCTCTTGAGAACCATTTGGACTTTAGAGGCAAAATTTGTTGGGGTTGTGTTTCTTATAGAGTTTGCTACTTTGAATCAAAATCTTAAGTCAATGTGATCTTTGAGCAAAGAGTTATGAGTGAAATTGTAACCGGATGTAGGTGAAAAGAGAAATAGAGTGAAAGCAGAATTGGGGTTTGTATGGGCAGTGTGTGTGTGTGGGTTTTTTTGGGTATGAATGAAGTTAGGGAGTGAATTTGAGTGTGAAATTTGATAGACGTGATCTAAGCAAGTTAAGAAAGAGATGAGAGTAAGTTTGATACTCATTTATCTTATGAAAAAAATGTTATGCTCTTTCAAAGTGTTAGGGGTCTATCTCTAAGTCAGTGAAGTTTGGGGGAGCATATCTTTGTGATCAAAGTAGCATTTTAAGTAAAATTTATTGGGGTTTGTAGATATATGAGTCTATTAAGTTGTGTAAAAAACTGATTGCTATTGGAGTTATGTTTAAAGAATTTTGAGTAAATTTGTAGTCGGATCCAGAGTTGGTAGAAGACAGAATTAAAGGAGAAGGGTAGAGTCTATAACTCTATTTTCAAGAGGAGTTTTGGAGCAAAAATTGGAGGATGTTTACAACATAAAGCAAGCAACAAGCCTACCAAATTTCAGCCTTGGGATTTTTTATTAATGAGAACAAACGAATTTTTACGAGTTCATTGGGTCAGAATCCCAAAAGGCAGCATGGAGGGTTTTCTTTGACAACATAGTTCTCTCTGCAGGATACTCAAAAGGATTATGGGGTGTTTGCTTCCTTACTTTCATAAGTACTTTGTGTTCAAATTTGCTTCAATTGATATGAAATATCCCCTAGGTTATGGGCAAATTTGAAGGTTTCAAAGGCCAGAACTATAGCGAATTAATAAAGTATGTTTTTATGTAAAATCTTTAGTTTTATGAACTTTATGAATCTCTTCTTGCACTTAAGAAACAAGAGGCACAAAAGACCCAATGTTTCTTAGGGCTAAGACTCTCACCACAACAGCGGATAATGAAGATTTATCAGCGCAATTGAAGATTAATCATGTGGATTCATCGGAGGAGGATGAGGACGTGCCATTAGAGCCAGACGCAGAGAAACCTCCTACAAATCTAGGAGTATCCCAATCTCAGGAGCCAGCCTCATAATAAAATTTTACCAATTTTGTGTTTGCGAGGATGCTGCACAGTTAGGAGTGGGGCTATGTAGAATGGGTAGGAATTTTAGGATTTACAATACATAGTTTGTAGGGTTAAGAATAGGCAAGAAGCTGATGAATGACCAGTTTAGAAGGTAGCATGGATGAGGAAGTTAAAAAAAGTGGTTATCGTCAATTGTGTAGCGATTAATATTGATTGGAGTAAGTATAAATTGATTCGGACAGTAGGAATAAGGGCCAGACTGTCATAGTGCTAAGCCGGAATAAGCTTGGTGCTACTTCTTGTCAATTTTTTAAGAGAAGAATATTAAATAAATGTTGAATATTATAAAGTGCAGTTCTGTAATGAAGTAATGAAGGAAAGAATTGATTTATAATAAAAGATTGAAAATGTACTAATATGCCAAAATATGAGTGGAGAAATATAAGTAGAAAATTGGAAGTAGAGAATTGGAGATGTTGTGTGAAGAATGAGTATGAATATGAGAAAACTATAATACATTGAGTATTGAATCAAGGGTGATCCACGAGAGGAAGTCCGTGGAGTTTGGATTATGCAAAGTGATTTATTAGGAGTGATAGTCAATTTCAGAGTATTCCTATGTTTGGAATATAAGATAATTATGCTGTGTTTTGAGATATCGCAGTATTATATATTGTTGTTATAAAGAAGGAGAGGAGAAGAGGTAGTGAATACTTGAGTTGGATTATTGCTTATGATATTTTATTGTTAGCAGAGTTATTGGTAGTATGAGGGAGATATTGTAACAAAATTGGGATGTTTTAGTGTAATCAGAAGGCAGTTAGTTGTATGACTCTAACGGTTTAACTCAATGCAAATAGTCTTTCCCTATGTTCGAATCCCCCTTTACAGATTTACTCTGGGCAGTATTGATAGAGTAAGTAAAACAAATGATAACAACAGAAGGATATTAGATAAGTGCTGAATGTTGTAAAGTGCAGTTCTGTAATGAAGTAATGAAGGAAAGAATTGATTTATAATGAAAGATTGAAAATGTACTGATATGCTAAAATATCAGTGGAGAAATATAAGTGAAAAATTGGAAGTGGAGAATTGGAGATGTTGTGTGAAGAATGAGTATGAATATGAGAAAACTATAATACATTGAGTATTGAATCAAGGGTGATCCACGAGAGGAAGTCCATGGAATTTGAATTATACGAAGTGATTTATTAGGAGTGATAGTCAATTTCAGAGTATTCCTATGTTTGGAATATAGGATAATTATGCTGTGTTTTGAGATATCGCAATATTACATATTGTTGTCATAAAGAAGGAAAGGAGAAGAGGTAGTGAATACTTGAGTTGGATTATTACTTATGATATTTTATTGTTAACAAAGTTATTGGTAGTATGAGGGAGATATTGTAACAAAATTGGGATGTTTTAGTGTAATCAGAAGGCAGTTAGTTGTATGACTCTAACGGTTTAACTCAATGCAAATAGTTTTTTCCTGTGTTCGAATCTCCTTTTACAGATTTATTCTGGGCAGTATTGGTAGAATAAGTAAGATGAATGAGAACAACAATAATGAAGGTGAAAAAAATTAGAATATCTTATTTATTAGCACGGTGTTGAATTGTAGTGTGGCTACCATGTAAAAATATTGTACACATATATTTAATATATAATTTACTGAATAGCTAAATGAAAGCAATATTAGTAGATTTTATTAGTTATAAAATGTGATTAGATTGTTAGAATAAAAATAATCTATCTTAAAAGGTTATTATTGAGGTTTATACAACCTTTTATTTTTATTTTTTGGTAGTGATTTTTGAAGTTGATTTTATATTAATAATAACTTTTATATATCTTAAGTCACCTTTATTAGCCATTGGTGATCCTTGAGATCTTATTTACTTCTTTTATTTGGTGTTTAGAACACATATTATAAAAATCTTAAAATAAAAGGATTAGAAAGGAATTTTTAGTATAAAAAAGAATAGTTTGGCCATCCATGTGGATGAATAGAGATAGATAATAAAAATCTCTATTCCTATTGGCCAAAAATCATATCCAATGGGCTTCAAGGAAGCTGCCTAAAGACTTATTAGGGATTAGAGTTTATTTTTTATAGGAGATTCAAATATTAGAGGCTAGGATCAACAAATTTGGATTTTTGGATATGGTTTTGATAAAATTTTTGTATAATTTGGACTTTTTATGAAGGAAATATGGACACTCAAAGTTAAGGTATCAAAATTGTATCTATTGTCACTCTTTTGGATATAACTTGCTTATACAAAAAGCAATAGAAGATTGGCTATTGGGATTTGAAAGAATACTTTTTTTGCTATACTTTTATTATATAGTTTGATAAAATTAAAGCTATGATGAAAGAAATATTGGGAGTTGAAGTCAATGCTTATAAGCTAAGGGCAGTAAGTAACCCTACTTATCTAGTAGTTATATTTTGAGCTATATTGTAGGCAAATTGATAAATTTTTGGCTCAAAATTTTTCAAAGTGTATATGTTCATGTCACAAGATTATATATAGAAATTTTATAGTATTAGAATTTTGGATTTGTGAGATATGAAGAAAATAGTGCTTAGGTGTCTCTGAACTAGAGTTTTAAGCACCTATTAAGGTTTTTAAGATATCAAACATTAAAAAGTGAATTTAAGATTGATTTCTTTTTTTGATGAAATTTAAGAATATTACTTACACTTTAAAGAAATTTTTATAAAAACTAAATATTTGGATTAAGAGTTATTGAACTCTAAACTTTGGAAAGAAATAAATCCTTCTAAGTGAATAAACTATTGAACGATTTTGTGGCAATTTGATCTTTTTTGTACAAACCTATTTAAATACAAGAGAATTTATCTATTTAACTTTTCTTTTATAATATCATTGTATTATTTATTTTTTTTATTAAAGAAAAATTATTTATTGGAGTCTTACCAAAAAGTTTCAAGTAATCTCTCCACAGTTAGGAATCTAATGTATTTCCAAACAAAAGTTCATGCCACACAACAATGGTTATAATATCAATGAGTGCACATAAAAATTAGCCAAAAATCTCACCAATGCACTTCAAAAAGTATAAAATTTTTATCGATTCTATCCCTACAAATCCAAATATGTTTGATGATAACTTCTTTCTAAAGTTTGGATCTAAAGAATATTCATAAAAAGAGGAGATTTAAACTAAAATCTTTATTAACATACAATCATCTGTTTCAAGATAGAATAGAGTAATAGAAGCAAGTACATCACCATGTCTAACCTTCAAATATTGAGAGATTTAACAAAATAGCATTAAGAAGATTCACTTGCTTCACAAGCTTTGAACAAATCAATGTAGTTTATACAAACTTCAATTAAATAAAGTAAAGATGATATATTTTAATGCTAAGTATGACCACGTTTGGAGTCATTAGGAGTAACACCTAACCATGCAAGTCTCAATTCTAATACTTGTACTTTAATGATATTGCTTGAGCTTGAAAAGGTGAATCCTTCTAAATCTAAGATCTTATTTAAAGGATGTTTTGAAAGCCACAATGAAGATTTTATCCTTAAATAGGATGTTTTAACAATAGAAGTACTAGTTCAAGGCCATAGGTAATTTTTTTAAAGACCAATAGGACATGTTATCCAAGAACAGAAAACAAAATATATAGCTTCATTAGTGCGGCATATTTTTAATTTTTTACTTATATAAAAAGATTTTCAAAGGTATGAGCTCCTCTTGAGACTTATTGCTAGAGAAGGTAGTGATATTAGAGACATATACTTTGGAAGTTCACAAAACCTTCTAGAGATTTTTAAGTTAGTGAAAGTCAATTGAGAAGCTTCCAAATTGGTAGAAGGAGCTTGAGAAGCTTTCCAATTGGTAGAAGCTATTCAAGAAGCTTCTCAGTTTGATGGAAGTTATTGAAAAAGCATCCTAGATAGGGGTATATATGGGAATCAAGGCTAAAGAATTTTTCAATCTTCACAATGCATTTTTTAGAGTTCTAGCTTATCTTTCTTGATATTATTTATATTCTCATCTAGTTAATTCAAGTCCTTTTTGGTTTCTTCTTAAAACCTTTTTCCAATTTAAGTTTCTTGTTCTGTATTTTCATATCCTTGATAAATGACTTAAAGCCTCTATTTCTTTTTCATTCCAACCTTCTAAATACACTTGTTGATTATGACCTCTTCTTTTACTTGTTGATTATTTATAATAATTATTAAATTCTTTTTCATCCTTATATATCTTTATACCAATAATATGATTAAATCTTCCTTCACTTGTTAATTGCTTCTTTTGTTAAATATTGTCAATAATAACATCATGAAACACCTTCTTTGCAATCTTTAGAATCTCCTTTAATATGAATTCAATCTTAGCATTGAGTACATGTTCCTCAAGAACCCTTTTTAAATTTGTTGTTGTTTTAATATCAAAGAATAATTTATAAGCTATTGATTTATCTTTCTCTTTTATTTTTTTTTATTTTTTTCTTTCAAAGTTATTGAAATATCATCTATAGATAATTCTTGTGAAGCCATCTCATAAGTCTTGTATTCTTAAATTTGTGTCTTAAAAGAATTTCCTTGTCTTGTATTATCAAAATCTTTCTTCCTCTTTTCTTCCATCAAAGCTTCATATTACTTCTTATTAATATATGTATAGATTAAAAGAACCTCTACATGATATTTTCACCTTGCAACACTACAAATTGTAGTAATTGACTTGAATATTTTTTTTGATAGAATCTTTCTCTTTTATATTATAAAAATAGTAAAAGATCAAAATCTACTTATTTCTATATTTCTATTGAAGTCATAATCCACCTTAGTACCATAACTTGTACCTTCTTGTATTGCAATTTCATATGTTATTAAATAATTTTAAAAAAGTGCTTTTATAGGCTGAAGAAGATCTACACTATCTTTTAATGCCACTTTTTATCTTTTCAAAAAATAACTCCTTACCGCACTATGTTATTAAATTCATCACAATCTTTTTAAAAATAAAAATCATTACACCAAATACATCTTTGTACATACTCTTATTTAAAAGTAGCCTTTAAATTATTTATAGAAGTCTTTTCTTCAAGCCTTATAAGTTTAATTTAAAGATCTCACATTCCATGTATAATTTCTTTGATATAGTCATTGGAATTTAAATAATAGGCATGGTTGATTGTATAATAGGCACTTGGATTTAAGATGCTTATATTACTTATTGAATATTAATCTTATTCTTTCACCTTTCTTATTTTGTAAGCAATTCCATAACATCTTCAATAGCCCTCTATTTTATTGTCAATCTTTCATCTTCTTCTTTATCTTCAAAAAGAATCTCAAATTTTTCTTATAATTTTCTATTAATAGCTCAAAAAAATAATTCAACCTTATTTGGCTCCAATATTAATTTTTCTACCTTTGATAATTGAGAATATTGTCTCTCAAATTGTCTTAATAACTCCATGGCTTGCAAATTCTTGTTAGATCACTCAATCTATTTTAAGAATAATTTTTTAATAATTTAATCAATATCTTTCAAGATATATTCATCCTTTAATGTATATGAAAATATCTCCTATGAACTTCCAAAATATTCTATAATTGATTATATATTTTTTTATCTTTGGTATTATAATAAAATTAAATAATTCAATTTTTTTTTTTTGAAAATATGATTTAATTCTATTTTCTAAACATAATATCTCAAGTATTTTGAATTATCTTTTCTATTAAATTAATTAACCTTATTAACCTGTTAAAGACATAAGAATACAGAACAAGAGACTTGAACTAGGATAAGGTTTCCAAAAGAAACCAACAAGAACTTGAATTAAATAGATGGGTATACAAACAATACCAAAAAAGATAAGCTACAACTCCAAGAGATGCATTGTTGAGACTTAAGAACTCTTCAGCCTCGACCCCTGTATATACTCCTGTCTAGGATGCTTCCAGAGTAGCTTCCATCAAACTAAGAAGCTTCTTGAGTAGTTTTTATTAATTGAAAAGCTTCTTGAATTCCTTCTACTAACTAAAAAACTTCTCAACCAACTTTTACCAATTAAGAAGCTTCTCAACTGACTTTCACTAACTCAAGAAGCTTCTAGAATATTTTAGAAAATTTTATAAATTTTACAGTATATGTTTTTAACATCACTCTCTTTTCTAGCAATGTGTTAAGGATATGAACTAAAAAAAGATATATAATATAATAAAAATTGTATAAAAAAAAATCACAAAATAGGAATAAAAAAGTATGCATATTTCTAGGAAGCTTGTCTATCAGATATTATCAAATCAACTTATTTTACCTATTTCTATTGATCTATATTATTTAGGTAAATACTAGAATAAATCTGATGTCCATGACATTACTCCCTCTTCTAGGGACGAGTTGCATGAGGAGTAGTGATTACATGTTGAGGAAGTCCAAGATACTTTGAATTGTGCTTGCCACATACTCTGATCTTTGTTCCCTTTGAAGGTAGTTGATAGGTCCTTTTAGCCATGAATAATATCCCATAGCACGGCAAGAGGACCACCCTATTATTTGATCATTATTGAGGCCTTCATAACTCTCTTCAAAGAAAACATTAGAAATACCATCAAGAGTAGTTCTTACCTCTAAAGGTATCACCAAACATCTGAAGTCTCTTCCACAGTTGTGATATCAAACACGTTATATTTTGCCATCAATCTGAGGAAGGACATGTTGTTCTTGAGGGTCTTCATCTCTATTCTGTTATCTTGAAGGTTGTGATACTCGTAATATCTCATTTGATAATTCAGCAAATGATGGCTCTTGAGCTGAATTTGCTGATTGTTGATCCTCCATCTCTTTAGCACAAACAAATCTAAGGAAATAACAAACAATATACAAGATAGGATGAAACCTTTATAAAACCTGCTTTGCTTTATAGCAAAGATTTTCTTGATTCTTTATTTTAATTTTGATGGATGTCATCGATAAAATACATTGACTTTTATTGGTGCATTTCCTGGATTCTTGGATGGCTCC